>BQNB010031279.1:0-15607 GCA_026074375.1 Tanacetum coccineum
TTTTTTTATTTTAGAGGCCAGTTACTTATTCGGCCCATGGTACTTATTTCACATTCAAACACATCGATGCTTATACGCAGATAAGCAACCCCAATCAGTGTATTAATCTGGTTACATCATAGCTACATCTAATGCTAATGATCCCATATATCAAATAACAAATTTTGAAGCTCAATGTTATTAAACACAAACAAAAACTTAAACTAAGATTAGATAAAACAATAAACTTTACACATCCATTAGTAGTCTCCACATCTTTCCAAGTTTCTTTAATTGTACTCATTGTCACATTATTAGAAAACTAAAAGCTCTGCTTTGTTCAATATCCTTATTATATATATCACCTACAATAATATCTTTCATTATGAATCAAATTTAATTTAAGATAATGATCGTTTTATTTATATTTTTTTAATTTCGGCTATCTTTGCTACTTTTGTGAACTAATTTGGAACAAAATACAGATTTATATTAAGGTAATAAGTTATGTAAATATGGATATCAAGTTCATAATAGATAGGTTGATCGGATAGGTTCAGTAATAGGTCCAAAGAGCATCCGGTTCAAGTGTGTCATTTTTGTAAAGCTTGAAACAATATGATCACACTACTATAGGCAATATCAAATGCGACAATTCATATAACGCGACAGCAATGTCACCTGTGATGCATGTATAAATGAAACTTATATAAGTACTTAATGATCATTTATGGAACATGATATATATATTGTTTCTTGTAAACAGTTATTGGCTCACTTGTGCCAATTTCCATAAAATAAGTAGAAGTTTGGCTTATTCATGATACTTAGGGGTTTCGTTTAGAGTTAGTAATATGGAAATTAGCACATCTGGTCTCCTTGTTACACCATTGCTTATACTACCAACAAACCTACCTGATAAGGTTCATAGGAATGAAAATAAGTTCATAACTAAAGTTCCAAGGTATATTGCAATGTGACAATTAAAGAGGACGCATGTATCAAATTAAAGAGATAAAGTAATTATACGAAGTTCTATTTATGATACGCCTTAGAGTTCGAGAATGCTGTTTTGGCACTTTTCTTAGATCCTGTTGTTTGGTTATAATACGTCTCCACAATTCATACCATTATATTAAACAAATTAGTAGACAATACATTCTCAAGCACTCCAAATAGGCAACCTGTTAATTGGTATGTAAAATGCTTTAACTTTGTTACTTCGTGTAAGCATAGTGCATATTGTTCAGAAGTAAACTTACATTGAAACATCTGTACATGATCATAATCGGAATGAACAATCTGCTCCTACATAAGGATGAGATCATTGGACATGATATTAGAAAGTAAATTCACTAAACAAAGGCAACAAAAGAGGAATAAAAACCATACCTTGATGGGTAAGAACTAACCGAAGTTGCCACAAATAATCTGGTTTCCCATACCATGTGGAACTCCACAACGGTATAAAAACAACATCAGTTCATGTCACTTTCAACACACATAAAAATACATTGGATGTTTAGAAAATGAAACTCATAAACACCTAGCAATCTGTAAATTAACCACATAATCATGTACAATAACTAATCTTAAAATATAAAAACATACGAAGTCAAGGAGAAAAACTAATGTACTTAATAGCTACAACTTGTCATATCTTCTTTGATAATTGGCATCCCTACCATTGAGCAAAAGAGAAACGCAATCCATGGCAATAGGACCTTGTCCATCTCCTTCACTGCAATTAAGTTGAATTCTTCTGTTGGGCCTCCAAAACCTAAATTGAACAACAACTTTCATTGATTAAAACAATTTTCTTACCAATGATGGCATAATTGAAAATTATTGAAACGCGACAAAAGAAGTAAAAAAATGCAATATAAGAGAAACGTATCTTCATGGACATTTTATCAAACATGTTGTGTGCATAATGTCAATTTGTTACGTTCCCAAAATCTGAAACCACAATTAAGATGGAAAAGTATAAGCGACGGTTATTTGCTATCAAATATAAAAAGAAAAATTATTGGCTTGTCACAAAAACGTACCTATTCACATAGTCTCAAGCGCATATAGTAACTGGAGTGCTTTAGTCTACCGACTTTCATATGGCTGCAATCACAGTTGTAAATTGGGGATTATCTGTGTGTTTGGTGGATGGCTATTGGATGAGATCAGAAGCAAAAGGTTATTTGGAAGGCGGTAGGTTATTGCTCATTTTAAGATCGAGTAGTTGAAGCACGGTTATTTGTTGCAGAACGTGGATGGTTTTTCATTACTTTTTTTTTATTTTGCAATAAAGAAGCCAGAGTTTTCCGGTTCTTGGCCAAACCGGAGGTTTGGAACCGGTTTAGGGTTTTTTCGCTTAGGGCGGTTCGTCGACCGGTTTTTGGAACCGGCAAACCGAAACCGAACCGGTTAACCGGTTCGGATTTATTTTAAATTTATTTTTTTGTTCCTTTTTGAATTTAGCTTTTCTAAGGTGGGGGACCATTGAAGGAGCGTTTTCGATAGAGATGCGGTCAATGAGCTGAAATTCGGCAAGATTAAAGGTTTTTCGGAAACAAATATATTTTGCGACAACAAAATTTATGTGGCGGATTTGGCTGAAATTAGCATGGTCACTCGGAAACGACCTAACGGGCAAGGCTCACAAGTGAGTTGTGTCAGTTTTTGGCCTTTCGGGGTGGTTTAGGGACTCAAAAGGGCATTTTTCTATTTTATAAGGACGTTTTTGGGTAAAAGGATGTATACATCATTTTAGACGTGCGCAAACCGGTTAACCGGTTCGGTTCGGTTTCATTTGTACCCATGCTTATCTGTATCTTGTGACTTGTACCCATGCTTATCTTTATGTCATTGATTGGTTTCTTAATGTATATATAAATAATATATAATAATAATATACTACTTATATTAACCAACCCTAATCAAATGTCCCTTGAAAAGGTTTAAAGAAAGAAAATCAATGAAATCCAAGTAGTATATGCTATTCCCGGGTCGTTTTCCCGACGAGGAATACAAATTTGAAAGTCGAAAGTCGATTTGATAATTGATGTTTGAATGACAAAGATTTTGATTGGTTTTCTAAATCTAAGGGAAAATTAATGCAATCTACACTAAAAACAATAAGGCAACAACAAATTTAAACAAAAAACGCAAACGGAACATAAAAACATTGACTTAAAATCCTAATTTACAAATTAAATCTAAAATGATCTTTTTGAACTTTTAAAAGTCCTAATTGACCTAAAATCCAGAACGAAGAAAGACTAAACAAAAAACGACAGCAATTTTAAAGCTTGAAAACACGAAAAACGTGACCATAATTTCAATCCCGTTCTTTAAAAAACTAAAATTCCACCAAATTTAACCATACAAAGCAAATTCTAAATTTTCCTAGTCCAAATGATAAAAAAAATTTAAAAAAAGATTTATATTTTTTTGACTTTTATATTTTTTTATTGAATTAAAAACGGTTTTAATCTAAATTAAATATTAAAAATACTAAACGAATTATAAAAGATCTAAAAAATTACAAAAAGTAGCTTGAATAGTGATGGATCTAAGAAATAATAAAAAGGGATAAAACCCTTAATCAAAATAAGCCTGTTAAAAATCATAAACGCTTATAAGCTAAAAGGGTAAAAAGATAATAAAAGAATAGATGTGGGTGCAACTATCTAACGAAAAGACCCCAAGGGCCGCTATGGTTGTGTGTGTTGTGTTAAAAACGTTGGGTTGAGGGTGTTGAGGTCCAAGGTTCGAGCATTGCTCACCTTGGACTTCCACCCTCCCTAATGTTCTTATTTTTTTGCCAAAATTTTTTACACAAGCCTTAAGGACTTAAAAATAAGCATTTTTTATAAAAACACCTTTTTTAGAAACCATAAATAAGCACAAAAATAAGCCCTAATAAGTGACAGAATTGCTTTTTTAAATTAAGGCTTGAAAGGCTTAAACTGTCTAGCCTTTTTAGATTAAATAAGCAACAAGGAAACAAATAAGCTAAAAACCAATGATAAGCTAACCCTATTAAGCACTAAGGAACTAAAATAAGCAAAGAAAATAAGCCAGAACTAACCCTAAATGACAGATGCACTTAAAAAGCTATTAAAATAAAAATTCTAAACTAAAAGAACCAATAAGCTCTAATAAGCTCTACCCTAAGCACAATAAGCTACCAGTACCTCTATTCTAACCTAATAAGCAAATCTAAGCAAAATAAGGCAAGTACAATAAGCCAATAAGCTCAAATAAGCAAATAAGCTTTTGGCCGAATCTGGTAACCAAACAGCCCTAGGGACACTTTTCTAATTTATTTTCAAGCTAGTTAAAGGATCCTTATGGCTTTGTGGCTTATACCACTGAAAAGATTGGTCAATAAGCTACTAATAGCAACTCTCAACAAAATAAGAATATTTGATGAATTCAGATAAGCCTGAAAAAGGGCTTATTAAAGTGGGTATGATACACACTCCAGTAATATGCTGAATCGCCTTTTTTTCAAAATTACTACTTTCAAACTTAAAAATAAGCTAACAAACAGATCCTTATGCACTTAAAACCATCAAACATATCAAGTTTAGATCTCAAAGAACATATAACAACTTTCATAAAACATTTTGAAATTCAGAATAAGCAATTAAAAAAACTATTTTTAGAGATTTCTAGCACTTAGTGTAAGTTGATAGATTTTGACAAACACTAACTTACAGGCTTAATGACTTGATTCTAACTTGGTTTAGAACTTGAATAAACACAAAAACATTACAAAAAACACAAGAGTTCAAAATAATTAACCAAATTAAGTTGATTTTAATCAGCCTATGGTTCATAGTTTCCAAACTATAATATTTCTATAAACATCGATTATGAGTTTAAACACTTAAAAACTAAAGCCTAACACCTGACTTCTTTATGACTAATCTAATTGAACTCCTAAAATGACCCAAGAGATTCAAAACCAGATTTGACCCATTTTGAACTGTTATATTAGTTAAACCAAACACCCCTTTAAATACTGATTTCACTAGTTTAAGCTAATTTAAGCCACAAATTGGCAATACCAGATATCCAACAAGTATAATAAGCAGTATTAAGTAAATTTTAACAATCAATAAGTACTGAAATAAGCTAGAACACAATAAGCAATATTTTAAGCTATTTTAGACAGTTTTTAAGAAAAACTTAAACTAATGATCTCTAGACTACAAGACAAGCATAATAAGCAACAAACGTCATATCAAAGCATAAATAAGCAAATCTCAATATGCAATAAGCAAATAAGCAGTTTTTGTAAAAAAAATGAGAATTTGAACTTACAAGGGTCCAAAAATTTTGTGATTAAGATTTAGCACCTAAATCAGCTTATAACCATCCTATAGCTTATCCATATAAGCACTAATACCATGGCCATCCACAATCTACCATGCTCCATGAGATTTTGACAGATTCTTGAATTTTTGTATGATTTAGAGACTTAAACACTATGAACTATGAAGAGTTCATAAAGCTTAAGTATAACAGCTTATAATAAGTTTAAATAGAGCTTATGAGATATTTTAGAAACCTTTTAATAATAATGGAACAAATGAACTTGAGAACACAGATTTTAACATAAAGCTTCAAATTTTCATTAAACTAAAACAGATTACAAGGCTTTGAAAAAGAAGTACAATGATTTTAAAACAAGTAAACTAAATAAGCTATAAAAAAAACTAGATGCCTTATCAATGGCTACAATGTCCTATTTATATAAAATGTCTTCAAAGTCTTGGGTCTTCACTTGTGTTTCTTCACTAAGACATTCGTGAGGTGTGTTTCCTATGTGAGAGAGTTTAAAATCAACCCAAGCCCTTCATCTTGAGTGGTGCCCAAGTCCAATGATCTTAACCCTTGATTCTTTGTTTTTAATCCTTAACGAATAGGGGTGTTTAGGATTGCCAACATGCATTTGACCCATGTGATGTGGGGTTGAGGGGAGGGTGATGATTTTTTTGTTTTGTTGTAGGGTGCAGAGGTTGATTGAAGAAGACACAGGAATAGCAATTTGGCGGGAAAGATTGAAATGGTAATTTATATCTGTTTTGGTGATAAGCAGGGTAAAGGTTTGGGGATTTGGCAGGAATGGTCCCTGAATTTGTATAGTTTGATTGCATTATTAGTCCTTTATGGTGATATAAGACTAACAGCAGTAAGATGGCTGTTAAGTCTTAACAGGCCATTGGTTTGTTGGGCTTGTTTATGGGCTTAAATGGTATAAGGCTTTTATAAGACTTAAGTCTTATAAGTCTTTGATATAAATGCTTAATGGGATGTCCCGGCCTATTAGATGGGTGCGGGTTGGCCCATTAAGTATTTCTTCGGTTTTGGCTTCGGCTTTAACTTTGACTTCTCGGGTTTGACTTTGGTTAACTTTTTGACTTTTTCACGCTCTTTCCGTTCTCGTGCTCGGTTTTGTCGTTTTGGCTTCATTTTTTTGTCCTTTTCTTAGATATCCGTTTTCTGCACAATACAAATGCAAAACATACAAATACAATGTATTTTTTGGTACGTTTTTGGTCATTTAAGTTCGTTTTTAATGGTCAAATGTATGTGTAATTAAACATATACCAGTCATTATTTTTGGATCTTGTCCCCCCACATGCTTATCTTTATGGCATATTTTTTAGATCGTGTCCCCACATGCTTATCTTTATCTTGTGACTATCATGTTTACTTCATACACAGTCTTTGTGCTTGTGAATTTCATTATAAATAGAGAGGTTGTGTTTCATTGTTAATCACAACTCAAAAATCACAATCCTAAGCAAAAAAAAAACTCTCCAAAGCAAAACCGAATTTCTTTCAATTAGTAATGGCAAGTCAATCCACCTCAACTACTGCCGGTGCCGGTTCATCAAGTGCACTGACGATTGTTTCAATCCTACCAAACAATCGAAACCCCCCGATTTGGAAAGACTTCAACCTTTGCCTAATATCCGACAACACGAAAAAAACTTAATGTATTCATTGCTTGCATTTCTTTTCAAAAGATTCCAACTCGACGTTGAATATCCAGATCCAACCATCAGCATTGGAAGCAAAAAAGAGGGTACGAATCGGGGGGTCAATCCGTCTATGTCTCGAGATGAGAGTATTTTCGTGTACAATCCGGATGTTCTTCGTGAACAATTCGCGGGTTTGGTAATTCAACATGGGTTACCATTCAACCACTTTGACGACGAGCAAACAACAAGGGTGTTTCAGAAACATTTGCAACCAAGATACGCTCATGTAAGTCGCACTACTCTCACACGTGATGCAATGAAATTATGGGTAGTGGCTAAACAAGCAATAATTGCTCGTTTTCTTCAAATAAATACTAATGTCAACCTAACAACGGATGTTTGGACCCCTCCTCATGGGGTGCCCGGTTCTTACATATGTGTTATCGCACATTGGATTAAACCCGGTACTTGGTAAATGATGAAGCGGGTCATTGCATTCGAAGACTTTCCGGTTCCCCACACGGGTAGTGCTTTAGCTAAAACGTTGATAAATGTGTTTGTTAAATTTAAGTTAGAAAATAAAATTATGTCAATCACATTGGATAATGCTAGCAACAACACATCAGCAATTGGTAAACTAGGATTAAAATACGAACCACCAATGGATGGTAGGTTTTATCGTAGTTGATGTGTTGCACAAATCATTAACTTGTGTGTGCAAGATGGTTTAGCAGTGAAGGAGATTAATACAATCAAAGAGTCTTTTAAACAATTAAAAGATTTTTTAAAAATCGGGTGGTAAAAAGCAACAATCGCTAAGGTTTTAAAAATCTTGTAAACAACAGCGGGGAAACCATTTTATCACTCTCATTGGGACTCCCAACAAGATGGACTCCACTTATCAATATGTTCCTAATGGTTTAAAAACAAGAAACTTACTTTGATGTATTTCATGACCCTTGCGCTAATAATAATAGGTGTCATCGGTTTTTCCTACTGATAGAATGGGTTATTATCTGAAGTTTTAACCCCATTATTTGAAGTTTTGATAATGCCACAAAAATTTATCGGGGGTTTACTACCCAACATCTACCATTGGGAACTATCAACAGAGTGTCTTTCATGACTACCAAATTAATCCGAATTTTAATTTGAGGGGGGTATATTTGGCAACTAATGGTAAACCAATGAAAGAAAAACTTAAGAAGTACTTTGAAAGAATGCCACCGATAATTACGTGTGCAGCCGCTTTAAACCCATGTTTTAATGTGCACGGTGTAGAGTTTCTTATCGAGTCGATAAGTACGGATTTGAGTTTTTTTTATGATAGTTATGCAAGTAAGGCAAAAAAATGGACTCACCGACTCGTTCGAAGGTTTGTATAATATTTATTATACAAAATATGGTAACCCAACAACAACCGAATCAAGTAGTGGGGGTGGGGGTTCTTCATCGAGTGCGAGTCACGGGAATCAAGCGACCACGTTGCTAAGGCGATTGAAAGAACATAAAAACAAAAAGGCAAAGAGTGATCATTCATTGTCCTCTGAATATGAGCGATATGTTCATTCAGATTTTGTCACTATGCTTCAAGCAACGGAGGCTTTGAAAAACTTTTGATGTCATGTATTATTGGAAGGCAAAGGAAACAATGTTTCTCGTTCTATCCCGCATGGCCATGGATATACTAAGTGTCCAAGCTACTTCGGTAGCTTCTGAATCCGCATTTTCAACAAGTGGGAGGGTGTTGTCAATCCGAAGAACAAGACTCACTCCGGCTGTCTCGCTTCCGTCTTTGGCGTGTCCTCTTTGTGATCACGTGCTCGAGGATTCGTCCCATTTATTCTTCGGTTGCTCTGTGGCGAAAGATATTCAGAAGTTAATTTGTAGATGGTGGAATTTGGATGTTCATCCTTATGAGTCGTACGAAGATTGGCTCTCTTGGTTCAAATCTATCCGTTTAGGTTCTAAGACGAAAGAGATGTTGGAAGGCGTGTTTTACGTTTCTTGGTGAAGCCTTTGGAACTTCAGAAACCAATTCCTTTTTGCGTCTCATATTCCCCGAAAGGATGCTATTTTCGACAATATTGTTTTACGCTCTTTTTATTGGTGTGTAGCTAGATGTAATAGAACTTTGAATTGGGTTAGTTGACTTCAACACCCTTTTTTGATTCCTTTGTAATTTACTAGCTCCTTGCTAGTGGTTCTAATAAAGTCGCCGTTAAAAAAAAAGTCATGTTTCTATGGTATTTTGTTTAGCACTTTATCATCATTTAAGAAAAAGTCATAATAACCCAAAAATAGAATATATAAAAACTGTATTGCGATCTTCAAAAATTATATTCCTAAGCTACAGCAATTGGTAACATATATTTTGGCCATAACTATATTTCAAAAAATTTGTACATATATTTATAAAATAACTCATTGTTAGCTTTTGGGATTTAAAGATAACTTTTACTAGTCATGGAAATTTGAATAGATTATATTACAAAAATACATAAAAATATCATAGAAAGAACAAAAAACACAGAATTCACTATCAAAATTGATTAAAGAATTTAGTGTGCATAATTAGTTAAGTTTATCGATTTTCTTACACATATTGTTCAAGGGCCTCCGACATAATACCGCACAGGGCCACCAAAATCCACGGGACGACCCTGCAAATATATATTTTGGGGTTTTAACGCTTGCCGATCAAACAGTATATCAAACAGAAGGTTACATGCATTATCCACTAGTTTAGGGGGTGTTTGGGATTGCTTATTTAAAATAGATTATGCGTTTTGATATCGCATAATCAGATAAACAGCTGTAACAAAACGTGGTTTTGAAATATGGTGTTTGGATTTGATTATGTTGTTGATATCGCAATCATCAATTTTTTTAGTGGGGCAAATTGATTTAATAATTAACTTAACTCTTAAAATTACCAAAATAGACACTAACATATATTCTTGAATTACATTAGCATATTATATTTGGTACCTTTACAACTTTCAAAATCAGTACATGTTATTAAAAAAGTAAATACTAAATCTATATAATAAATAAATGTATGCAAAGCTTGGGTGCAAATTTATACGGCCATCGTTTGTCGTATATTAAATTGTTTGTATTTCGTAGTTATAAACAGCATACAATTGATGGGCAATAAAGTAATTTTGATACAAATAAAAAGTTGCGTCTCACAACAGCCCTGCTTTTACAAAATGACGTTTTGGATGGGATACAACGCAGTTAATCACTTATTGTATATGTTTTGCCAAACACTCTAAATGGATTATTTGCGTTTCGCAAACGTGATAATTAGATAATCACTTTAATAACGCACTCTCAAACACCCTCTTAATTTTCTTTTGGTTTGTAATGAGATTATAAGGTTTTCATATGGGGAAATTTAATATTTTAGAAAAAAAAAATAAATAAATAAATAAAGGTATTTAATTTTGGTATAATCATTGTTGTTGCCAGTTTCGTACATATAAAATTTTAGTCAACATGATAATTTTTTAATAACAATTTTTTTGTTGCTAACCAATAAAATCCAATAGTATTCTAAGTTTTAAATTGAAACATATCCTAAACAGTAAAAGGTCAAAATAATGTCAAAATAATGCCGTCCAGTATTTAGGAAGGCAAGGGATCCTGTTATTGAAATTGTATTGAGGTACTATACAGAGTACATAAGTGAATGCCGAAAATTCAGAAAATAATTTCAATATGCATCTTACATTTTAAAAAAATTATACAGTAGGCTGCTCTGAACTAATGATCCCAAGTCCGAAGAAAATGTAGGTTGAGCAAAGAAATGAACAAATACGTTCACAATCTTCTGTTCATTTAATATTTGCAGAACTTTAAAAGTAATAGAGCGATAAGAAAAAAAAGGTACACTTGGAACTCTGACAGTACATTAAACAGAACTTGCCTAATATGTCACATGGTCTTGCAACTATTTTGCTCTAAAAAAATTTCTAAGAGTAAAGGGTATGGTGGCTTAAGTCACAAAACGAAACTTGACCCACACAGATTGGCCTGTCTACATTTCAGCATTCACTCACCTACTCAAAAAATAGCACAACAATCCCTTCACTCATAACACACTCATACTCGTGCTTGGTTTTATCACTTAATAGGTTGGTTTATTGGTTGATGGTAGACCTTCTTATAACCATCTATTGTTAGTCTTTCTTATTATTTGTGTTTTATTATACTGAGATTTTAGATTTCTCTGTAGTTTGAAACTTGGCGTGATGTAGTGTACAATTTTGAACTCTTTGTTTCGTTTTCTTTCCCTTTTTGTCTCGTAGGATACCCCATGTACTTGTTTGTTTATGTTTGTTAGTCATCTAAGATTGGATTGTTTTATTTAGTATCATTGTGTTTAGTATAAAAGATTTGTGTGGTTATTTTTAGAGGGGAGGAGTGGGGTGGGGGGGGGATGAGTTGTGGGGAACAGAGGTTTATTAGAGGGGGATGGGGGATTTTGGAGGGATGGTTAGTTTTATTTTTTTCTCTGTTATTATATATAATTTTTTTATTTTTTATGATTTGTGTATGGGGGGTGGGGTATGTGGAGGTAGGGTGTGTGTAGGGGTGGTAGAGTGGGGGAGAGGTGGGTTAAGAGGGGGGGGAGAGGGTGGGGGGAGGGGTTTAAGAGGATGAAGATGTAGGGGTGAGCCGGGGTGGGGGGGGGGTTAGGGAGGTAGGGGTGGGGGGGTGAGTGGGGTGGGGGGAGAGTTTGGGGGGGGGGGTAGGTGATGGGTGAAGGATATAGATATAAAAATATATTTATGATGTTTTTTTGATTTATTTTTTATTTTTTTTTGTTTATTTTAATAAATATGCAGTGGTCGAGATACCCTAAAAATTGAAGTGAAAGGTGGAGTGTGTGGTGAAGAGCAAGTGAAGAAAAAAAGTGGAGGTGGCGAGGGTTCTATCGTTACCACATATTATTTTTTTAATGATCATGGTCCCTGCCCAACAATCATCACAAAGTACAAGTTGACACATCCGAACACAATTTTTTGCTAATAAACTCGTTAAAACACGAACAGTACAAAAACAACAATGGCGTTCCTTGAGGGTGTACAAGAGTGGGGTGACTGCAAGGGCCCTCCAAAATTTTAAGGGCCATTCAAAATTTGCCACTATTAATAATTATATGCATGTGAACATAAATTCTATACTACATATAAAAGATATAAGTATAAATATTCTTATTAAAACAAAAGAAATAAGTAATTACAACTTTTATTTAAGCACACTTTACAACCCTTAAAAGCGAACAACTAAAGAAAATAAGATTATAATCTCTTTCTTCATTTAAATGAAAAAAAATGAAGTAATACAACTAAATAAAACATATGGATATTAACCTTTAATGCAAACAATAATAAATATTATTACATTATCTTTCTTTATTAATGCCAAAAATTAAGTATAACATTTAATTTTAATCGCGATACAAGTTAGAAAGCTAGATTTACAACCGTTTAATACACAAATACATTGAAACACATAATTAATAAACTAAATCCCACCCATGTTCCGTCCCATATTAATTGTCCATGTTTTGACTATTAAAATACTTTTGTTTTATACACTTTACCGTAAAATTAAATTTTTCTTTAGTTATATAATGCAGTACCTGAGAAATTATACCAATGAAAAATACATTCGATGAACTCTAATCCAATTCATGATCTTTTGCATTGAGTCTGTTATCATATAACATAAGAAGCGAAATAACATCTTAAGTGTCAAAGTTGAGAAGAAAAAAGACTTTACAAAAGTCAAATAGGACACTTAATATGGGAACGGGAACATGTAAGTACTACTTTGAAAACACCCATAGACCCTCATAGAGTACAACAATATTTTTGACATATGCAGAGTATACAATAAAAATAAGCTACAACCAATTAAAAGCATAAATCTAAGCATAACCAATTACATAAAGTAACTCAAACTACCTTAAATTGTTGTTTTTTTTTTTTTCTCTGAATTCGTTAGTATAGTAAAACGAGAAAATAAAGAATACTTGTATTCGAGCTTATGTCGGAAATAATGATTACTAAGGTACCTAGCCTCCGGAAATCGGCGCGGAGTACCGTCAGCTATTTTTCATGAAAAAGAAGTAAGTATAAAATGAGAAAATATCGTAAATAGATAGTATGAAGAATGTTTAAATAACTAATGACATTAGATTTCTATAAATGCAAAACTTATTATATATAAATGTTCTTCTCAAAAGGGCTGCGATATATATAATTTTGTCAGGTGCTTTGTCTCAAAAATTTCTAAAACTCATTACGGAGGCGCACTACACAGACAAAGGTGAGTAGACAAAGCCAAATATGTGCGTATTGAAACATACTGTCTTATTTATATATTTTTGACCACCTTCCCATAGGGGTGAGCATGACTGAACCGAAAACGACCCGAACCAAACAAACAACCCGAGTTAGAACCTAAGCCGAACTCGAGCCTGAACCGAGCTTATTCGGTTCGGTTTCGATTTGGATATCCTATTTCGTGTTACAGTCGGTTCAGGTTATCGGTTACGATTCACGGTCTCGGCACAAACCCGACATTTTATCGGTGTATTCGAACCACTAACCGAACCGCACCGTGAGCTTTATTCGGTATCGGAAACGGTTTATATAGGATTCATGTCGGTTTCGGATCTTCTCCGTTTCTAAAAATTCCTTAACTTAAACTCACTCGGTTTTCGGTTTCTAGGGTCGATGTTTTCCTCGGTTTGGGTCGGATGGTTTCGACCCGATGCTACACAAAAACCCTACTCAATCATATCCTCATATTAGAGTGATATAATGACTACGGATTTGAAGATAAACAGAGATCGGCAAAATTTAGCATAGACACCAATAGATTAATCCTAACCCACTCATGCTTTTTCCATCAAAATAACAAAAAAACCCACTTTTCCACATTTACAACAAAAAAAAAAAAATATCTCGCACACGGTGAAATCGTCAAACGACCAAAAAATACACAATCGCGACGATTTATTTCATTTTTATCTTTCCAGTAGACACCCACAATCGGGATTATACTTCAAAGAGAAATTTTTTATTGATATTTTTTTCAGTCACCGACTGAAAAATATCACATTGATATATGTAACAACAATCACATGTGATTTTTTTATGAAATCACATGTGATGTGATACAAATCACATGATGATTTTTTTCCAGACGTATCTAAAAAAAAAAATTTTTCAAAAAAACTTACGTCGAAAGTATATAGAAGTTGCCCCTCTATAGAAAGATGATTTAATTCTCGTCGCGATGATAAGTTAGTTGTTTTATGCGTAACGAATAAATGGTTTTTGGAGATATTTAATTTTTTAAAAGAGATTGGTATGAAAAGTGAGTTTATATATATTTAGAATGGAAAAAATGAGTGGACTTATTATGGTTTTTCAATTGGGTGTCCCTATGCTAAATTTTGGGTGTAGTTGAACTTTTGCCGTTCATGACTCGAAGCCCACTTCAGACGGAGCTTGGGCTAATTATATAATTAGGAATGGATATAATGGCATACAAGACCATTTTTGTGGGCATCAGGTCTCAATTAGGGTTTCAAGGTATGTATCTCTATAGAAAGATGATTTAATTCTCGTCGCGATGATATGTTTTGTTTTGCGTAACGATTAATGGTTTGTGAGATATTTAATTTTTTAAAAAGAGGTGAAAAGTGAGTTTTATTATTTTGATGAAAAAATGAGTGGTTATTATTGGTTCATTGGGTCTATGCTAAATTTTGGGTGTATGTTGAACTTTTGCCTCATGACTCGAAGCTCACAAACGGGCTTGGGCTATTATATATTAGATGATATAATGGCTCAAGACCATTTGTGGGCATCAGGTCCATTAGGGTTTCAAGGTATGTTGCACTGTAAATACCTTATCAATAAACATAATACCTCATGAGATTATTTAATATTCGACATAGTATCGGAGTAGGTCTGATCCTCAGACCTAGATGGCTAAGTTGAGCCGCCTTTTTATGTCACCCCGTCAAACCATAGCCGCCATCTTTTATCTTTTTAAAAAAAATAATTCTATGATTTACTTTATTTTTGTTTCTTTTCTTTTTGTTGTTGCTGCATGATGAAGATTCAACTCCGCTTGCTGTCCGATATCGTCATCAAAATTAATTATTTGTTTACTGCTTTTGCTTTGCAATCGCTTTGTTTTGCTTTTGCCGCTGCAGATGAAGATTTGTCTCCGCTTGCTGTCGAATATCTTCATCAACAAAATTTTTATTGTTTAATGTTTATTTAGCTTTCTCATCCAATCCGAGCTTTCACGATTTCACCACTCGGATTGCGAGAGAGTATTATGTCACACCCCGCCTAAGCGGAAACACGAGGCGCAACATCATGGATATCATCACAACACAATGGTGTCAACAATAGATAGAACTAAGGAAACAGATAATTAAATGGGACACTATGTGTCATGACAATACCCAACACAAGATAAAGGAGTCTTGCATTACGATGGAAAAGTCATACCACAAGGAAACATAATCTAATAGTCTAAACAAAATTAACAAACATCCAAGTATCAAACAATTCAAATGACATAAATAAAAT
>BQNB010031279.1:19282-54115 GCA_026074375.1 Tanacetum coccineum
AATAAACTAAGTTTTTCTCCTAGAGGAGAAACTTCCTTGGATTCTAATCCCTAATCATCATCAAACATCTCCCAATTTGAAATATCAACACCTAGGGATACACTTTTTCCTAATAAACCCGGTTTAAATCCATAATGTCTCTTAGGGTCATTTATTCCTGGGTTATAATAACTATACACACCCTTAGGATGGGAATTTACCACGTGAGTTGAAGGAGATGTTTGAGTTGTTAAATAATCTACAACCTTCATCCTAGAACTATCCAGACTATGTGGTTTGATGGGTGGTTCGGGGCCTATTACGTCTCCTAGACTTACATTTAAGGATGGACTATTGAGTAAAGGTTGAGGCTCCAGTCCATCAAAACTAGGAACTTCCCTAGAACTAAGAGGAGTGTTGTGATCACAATTCAATCCTACTTCATCTAGTTTTATTTCGTTCAAAGGTTCTACCTTTATCGGGGTCCCTAAAGTCTTTTTTACTTCTCCCGGGCAAGTCACGAGTGGTGCGTATTCCTCAAATGATGGGAGGACTTGTGTGGTACTTTGTGGGTCTGAATTTTCCATTTTATCCTATGCTATACCTCTATGCATCTCAACCCAAACATCCTCATTTCCAAACAATCTTTTTTCTTGAGCCTTTAAATTTGCTACTTCTTATTCAGAAATAATATTTGGTTGGGTTGTCCCATTCTTTTTGGTCTTGGGCAAAATTTTCTATGGCTTCCCATGCTTCTTCACCACTTAATTCCCTAAGGCTCCCGTCTACTACAAAGTCAAGGTCCATTCGGGTATATTCGTCGATATGATCATAAAAGAATTGAGTAAGTGACCATAAATCGAGGCCATGATGAGCGACTCTTTTGATTAAGTTTTTGAAACGAGTCCACGAATCGTAGACAGGTTCACCTTAATGTTGTTGGAACACCAAGGTATATCTTTAGAATGGGAAGGTTGTATTTCGTGGGGGGTTTTGAATGGGTGTGGTTGGTGGTCTTTTTTACATCATGATGGTGAACGAAAGAGTGATTTACAAAATAAAAGGCATAAAGAAAAGATAGACTACAAGAAATCTAATATGCGGAATTAAAATCTCACTTGAAAGGATTTAAGCGAGTAGAAATAAGTTAAACTATGATCAAAACCTAACTATTCCCCAGGCGACGGCGCCAAAAACTTGATGTGTGGTCTTCATAGGACTTCTACACGAGAAGTTTTACAACTCCCTAGGCAGTGCACCTAATCGTTGTAGTGTAGTATGGGCAAGACTCGGGGTTGTTTATCGTTCACTCGAGGAATAGGTTGGGAAGGCTTGATCACGGTCTAACAGAATTCTAGAGGTTGAGGGAAGATTATTTTTGTATTTTTGTATTTTATGGAAAGCAGGTAAATCATATAATTAGAGAGAGTGGTTTGGTTTTAGCTATTAAACTAAATAATAATCTAAACTAATGGTGATAACAATAAGATAAAAGATTGTGTCTATTTAATCATGTATTACTCCCTAGATTGCTTCTCCTAGTGTTGTTGCCTTGTCACACTTATGATGATCTATGTAATTATTTCCTAAAGCATGAACGAATTACACGAACCCACCGTCTACTTAGTATGCCGCTAGAGCAACGCACATGCAAGGTAGTATGAAGACTATTACACGGCCCCTAGGAGTTTACTAAGTGCATGTGAAATACATTAAAAGTGGATCAACCATATTAGGGGGCAAGGTAGTATGAAGACTGTTACCCGATGGTATCCTTTCTACACAATCACATTTCCCTAGACATATCAACAACGATGCAGACAAAAGCTGGTTTTCTAAGACCTAACATGCACATCCATCACAAGAGGCAACACCACTAAGATCTACATTCTAGGTTTCATACAATCATAAATAAACACAATAATAGGTTTAGCCAAGCATGTTAAGAATAAAGCAAGAGCAATAAATCAAACAACACATAGACATATTGAATGATTAAGTAAACCTTACTTGATTAAAACATGAATTGGAAGAGGTACAATAGGGTTTTTAGGCCCTAAAATCGTCTCCTACAGCTGCTAAACGAACTAGGGTTCGTACCCTCTTTTTATTCTAAAGTTACACACTCAAAACCCTAAATTCGGGTTTGTATATATAAGAAAATCGACGCGACGGCGTCGCGTTTTAATCGTGACGCCGTCGTAAAATGAATCTTCTAGATCTGCGTTTGAGTCGGTGCGGGCTGACGCCGTCTTGAAATATGTGACGCCGTCACTTGATGAGTTGTGACGGCGTCGTGTATGGAACTGTGTTAACTGTGGACGCGTCTCCATCCGGCTGAGAACATTATCTTAGAGATGTTAGTGTGGACCGTAGTCTTGTCCGTTTCTTCTCCAAATGAGCCCAAGTCATGTGTAATTCTTCCAAATGCCCTCCAAATGCAAAATACCTAAAAATGAACGATTAAGTACTTATTTTGGGCATAAACACACGATTTAGGGGGTTAAACGACTCCGAAAAAGTGTATAAAATGACACCTCATCATAAATACACCCAATTCAATATTCCGAATTAAAAGATTAATAATCAACTAACCATTAATTGATATTGGATATAAATTATAAATTCCAAGAGAATCGTTTACCGTCTAGCTCAGGAAGAAGGAGGTGGGTGTGAGACATATGTTTTATTATTAGAGATGGAGAAGTCGGTGGATTTGATATCAAATTGGGTGTGAGACAGATGCTATAACGGACCTAAAAAACAGGCCAAAGATCAGGCCATCTTAAGCCCACCAAAAAATATACATGCTTTTGTCGCCTACCGTCACCAACTTTAGTATATTTTTAAATATATTAAGAAGTACGGAACCCATATAAACAAAGGTGCAGTGGCTTATGGATAATGGGCTTACGTTGAGATATCTATATTTAGTATAGATAATTTTGGTTAATTTTTTTTGGTAAAACTGATAATCGAACCAAGTAACCCGAATTATATAATTTTAGTTATTTATTCATTTACTAGTTTTCTAACCCGCCTGATGGGCGGGCTACTTTCATAATATTCTGTACTTAATTGTGTTTTACATAATACGTTATCCGTTTTAGTGTTTTCTGTTGCATGCATTGTTATGATATTTGGAAACTAAATAATATAACGGCTCTTAAACACAAATTTGTGGCAAGTTGTTGAGTATGTGTTTTTAAGAAAATAATAATAACATAACATGTATTAGATAAAACATGATTATTAGTTTGTTGAAACTAGATAAAGTACAACTTGCAAAAATAAAACAATATAGTGAACTTATTAGATTGTTTTATTGGTGTCACTCGCATGACATAAAACCACGTTTCTAAATATCAAAATCGTCGTCGGTAGCTTCATCATGTGTTCTGCAGCTTCATTATCAATAAAATTGTCATAATCTTCTACATCAACTGTGGATTCAGCAATCAAAGTTTTAGAATTGTCTACACCATTAGAAGCTTGATTGCCTACACGATCTTGTGCATCATTGGTAACTTCACCTATGATGTTGTCATTATCAAACTCGTCATCGGTAGGTTCATCTATAAGATTAAATATCTGATGTGGTGCTCTCGAACTCATTGTTTTAGTGTTTGATCGAGTGAAGCTAATAGGGTATTCAACCTCATCAGATTCCTAATCAAGAAAAGTTAGAAATAAGGTAAATATTATGTTACACATATAAATCAATATTAAGAAAATGAATGGTATAAATAAAATGTAATCTTTTGGCAAATAAACATATGTAAACTTTTAGCAACAATACTTTTGTGCTAGAAAGATCACAACACGTGAATCCTTGTTTCTTGATCTTGATAACATATGCTTTGCGTATGAATCCCCACTTTCTCATGTCAACCCTGCCTGAAACAATCCATCTTGACCCAAATTCTAAACAACTAGATAGTTAATAATTCATACTTATAATAATTTTAATAAGCATTAAACTGAGTAATCCTAAACAACCAAATATATGATGCCTACGTTAAACAATCTTTTTTTTTTGTTGCAGCTACTTCTATACTAACTATTTGACTATAAGCCAATACTATAAAGTATAAACTAATTATATACTAATTCAAAACAAAGTATTCAAGTAATCATTTAAACCTCTCCACCAGATGCCAAAGGAGACCCAAATTAAACAATGTAACTGATAACTCATAAAGGAGTATAACGAATGTATGTGAGGAGTACCATTACTTGCAATATAACAAAGTGAGACTTACTGGGAATGTTTGAGCTCAAGGAATAACCGTTTGTAACCTCTAAAAATTTAGCTTGTGCATAGATTTCATTTATGTCCTTCACTCTAACATCCGCCGCCATTGCTAATTCTGTCACGAATGAGAAAATATTGAGGCATTAATGGTAGTTGCAACAAGACTCAAAAGTTATGCTTCAACCTTGTCCAATAATTAGCTTTAAAGCTGCTACAATGTATAATGCAGATTCATAGTTTCTATGGCCGAGAAACATAGCCACAGAGAGACGTGGCACCTTGAGAAGTTGATATCCCACAACAACCCCTTAGTAACCAACCGATATAACAAAATTTTAATATATCAAAAGGCATTAAAAGCAAACTTACCAAAAAATAGTTGTTGAAAACTTTTTTTTGTTTTTTTTTTTTTTTTTTTTTAATTTATTATTTTTTTGTTTTTTTTTTCCCCCCACAGGCAGAATAATAGCTTACGACCAAGCCTGCCACTACTCTAGCCCTAACGAAATCATTAAACATTTTCTTTATGGCGCTTTCAATAATCTTCTGGTGAAGGGTTGAAACTTGCTTTCTGCTTACAATTTGCCATTGTGGTTTCTTTAAAGAGAGCTTGCAAATTATGGATTCATTTTTAACCACTTAGTTTAGTTGTCTAATCTTGAAGTTTGTGCATATAAGTGTAGCAAGAGCTGACGTACATGAAAAAGATCTAAAAGGCAAGTATAAGGATACATTACCGGCAAAGCAGATGGTATCATAGGTTGCTGTTGATCCCCAATTACCATCGTTGCCTTTCTTGACTAATATGGGAAAAATATCCTAAAAACTAATTATCCCATATTTTGCGATTGATATTGATAAAATTGGCACTATGATGCAACACCTGTATGCATATATAGAACCAGGTGATATTATAACAAAACACAATTATCAAGCATTAAAGCATCTTAAATTCTTGTTGGACTTGAACAAAAATAGATTTAACATATGTTACTTGTGTATAATGCAATGGCTGTAAATAGGTTTCATGGCAACTCATATTCGGAGAAAAGATTTTTTGTCCTAAGGTTTTTGTTATATTCCAACTGTAATAAAAACCAGCACAAATATATAATTTCAACTTTATTCATATTAACATCCCCATATTGCAAACATATGTAACATTTTAAAACAATACTAGAGGCTATATCCACAACGTAATGTAGAATGTTCATTAACATGATGTGTTCATTCTTTACCACTTACACTAACATCAGTGAAATTGACTAAGGGATCCTTCAGATGGCGCGTGTAGGTCAAGTTGTCCATCACAAACCACTATCCATAAAACTGAATATTAGGCACGTAAAAGTCCTAAATGACAACTAAATTAAATTATAAAGTACTCGTAGAATACAATTCAACTTTTGATTTGGCTGCCTATAACACACACACTAAAACAACCTACACTAAACATCTTTCAAAACAACCTAATCCGCACACATAACACTGAATATCAGACACCTAATAAACAATGAAGGCATAAGCAGATATCTATACACATGATAATACCAAGAAACCGTAAGTAAAAATGAATCAATCAATCAAATGATCCATCAAAATCATCAATCTTCCATTAAAATATATTAAACGTCAAGTTTCATTTTCAATTTAATAAACCTCATAGATCTAAAAAAATAACAAATGCATATTTCAAATTGCAGTCCTTTTTAGCCAAACTATCATCTTTGGTGTCTCTATGATCATTAGCAGCATTATGCATGGACTTTAATGATATGATTGGCTACATTATGCATAGAATAACCAAATGTTGCTCAATAATAGCATGTTGTGAAGTTCAAGATAACAACTCTAATATTGTTAATCACCTTATCTTTGCTAATCATCCTAATATCTTTCACAATGAAGATCAGGTCAAATCTTGAAAGAATTGTAGTTTTTAGATCGATCAATGTTATATTGTGGATAATTAAAATGTCTATAATTGAAAAGAATTGTACTTAGTCGCAATTTTTATGTACCTCGAGATCATCATAACGCTGGAAGGAGGGTTTGCAGCTGGAGGTTCTAAAATGGGAGGTGATATGCACACCACACAAAGTGTGATGTGCACACCACAAAATCACATGTGTGATGCATATGGTACAACACCACATATGCATTTTTGTGGTGTGCACATCACTTTGTGTGGTGTGCATATCAACTCCCTTCTAAAATTAAGAACAATTGTTATTCCTTGGATAATTGTTTAAAATACAGAAAGTTTGAAAAAAAACAAAGACTGATGCATGGATTTGCTATGAGAACATGTGTATCCCTACAATTTCTCAACAAAAGGCATAAACATAATCGTGATGTGTTATAGTTGATTATGATATACTTCCCTTGGATACTTTTGAAAATACAGAAAGTTTGAAAACAAAAATCAGATATTGATGCAATATGTATCTTTTAAAAGTGTGTATCCCCTAAATCTCTCAACAAAATGCCTAATCATAGTAACTTGCCAAAGATGATAATCTCCCATAAATGCATGGTTTAAATTCCGATTCCATATCCGTTTTGGCTTAATGAAATCTTCCAAAATTGTTGGAATAATCTAGTGGATAAGTTGTTGTTTCTTTGTGTAAAGGATTAGGTGTTCGAGTCTTGCATGGTTCCTTTTTAAAGTTAGCATTTAATTCGAATTTTCGTTTACATGATGCATGTCATGTCATCAATGAGTCATCATTGATATGACATTGAGGTGGAAATAACGTGGCTATAGTGATGTGTCATGGTCTCATTTATTATAATAAGGAGAAATCTAACACTCACAAAGGAGTTTAAAAAAATAATCCACATAATTGACTTGGCAATGGCTTTGGTCCAATCACATTGCTTCATAATCTTTCATTTTACTTTTTTACCCTCCACACTTAATTGACAAATCATTTTGTGGATATATTTTTGTAAGAATTTTGTGGATCTAGCATTGCTCATTATATAATGTGGAGATTTATATGATTTAATTTTATTTGGATAGGAAGGGACTAATCCCCACATCCCATCTCCATTTTAATCCAATGAATGAGATTAAAAACACATTTTCATCCTTTTTATTCAAATATTAATATCTCTTAAACCGTTAATCGTTAAGCAAAAAAATATATACCATAACGACAAGCATTTAATTATCTTTCTATAAATATGCACTTTGATATCTTTTCGATAAACTTTTTTTTTTGTTTTTTTACGTTTTTACGTTTTTTCGTCTTTTTTTCTTCGTTGTTGAAACATGAATAAGAAATCACATGTGATTAAACACTAATAAAATCATACGTTATATTAGTGTTGAATCACATATGATATTAGTGTTAAATCACAAATGATATTAGTGTTAAATCACATATGATATGTAATTCTAATGAAATCACATGTAATTCGATATTAGTGTTAAATCACATATGATATTAGTGTTAAATCACATGTGTTTTTATACGAATATTCAAATTAGTGTTTAATCACATGTGATTTTTTCATGCAAGTTTCAACAACGAAAAAAAGTTAACAAAACGAAACACAGAGCTTGTTGAAAGTATATCAAAGTACCCGTCTATAGAAAGCTAATTAAATGTTGGTCGTGGATTGGGGAATAATATTGTTTTTGTTAAGAACGTTCATTAAGAGTATTAAATTATAAAAAACTAAGTGAAATAATAAAATATTTTTAAAAATAAGTGCATTGATTTCTTTTATATTGGATGTGATGACGAGTCCCATGATATCTAATCAATTATTAGTATTGAAAAATAAGGGCAATTGACATAAAAAAAGAGTACCCATACACAACTTTGAGTGTCATTTTTTAAGTATTGTATCGCATTTTTTTCTTCATAAAAGGCAACCGCCAATTTAATTTTTCGGCATTTTTAGTATTTTCATTTAAATAGTTAACGATCTTGCTGTTATAGGTCTTACAATTCAAGTCCACCGTAGCTCGCTCCGTACCACCACCACCAATCATCTCGCCACCCTAACCATCACTACCAAACACCGACTCCATTACCAACCTATATTTTTCAATTCCTCGTTTTTCCACGTCCTGAAAAAAAATAGATTTCATGTGGTTGAAAATGTTTTATATTATTTGAATAAACATTTTGTGCTAGGTGCAAAGTGCTTGGTTTAAGCTTTATGCCACCTGCCACATTATAAACACACCCTCAGGTTTTTCGGTCATTGTACGACGTCATTTAATTCACTATTTATTTTTAGTGTTGTACGCGTTTGCTTTTAATTTTAAGTATTAAGTTAAATCGCGTAACCTAAAAATGATCATTCAACGTAAACGGGCATCAAACAATTAAATGTTTACGTCAAGCAAGTGTTAGATAATTATTTGGAGGATAATTATTAACCTTGTTCATTTTATTTTTATTGGTTAGGTAAAGTGTTTACGTTTCGCGATAAAATACGTTTAGGCATACCCGGAACCACCAAAACTTTTCTACGCTTCAACAAATACCTATTTTTATACCCAATACCAAAAGTTTTATAAAAATGCACCCATATTTATTAACTTAGCCGAATTTTATGCAAAAGAAATACACCAAGGCTTATGCATTACAAGTATTTACTTTTATGTTTAAACCTACAACTTGTAACTTCAAAATGATGCTAGATATTTCTTAAAATATCAAAAACCAACTTGTATTCCTTTCACCCCCCCTATTTTGCTGAAATATAAGTCCCTAGGGGACATGAAGCACACATTTTACCAACTAGCAACATTGTACAACTCTAGCTCATTTAAACCATAAGGACGTTTTTATATCTTGACCAAAGACTTCCTTATTTCACTCTATATGTCTTGGACTTCCTATGGTGATCTTTGACTAGCCAAGGTAATATATAAAGGAAGCACTAGTATGTAAAACACACACACTTCATTCCTTAAGGTGAAAACACTCTTATTTCTCTCTCATTCACCCTCTTATCCACGACTTGAACTCAAAACCCTTACACAATCCATAAAAAATTATTTAACCTACGATTTCCAATGTGCTACCTTACAAACAAATCCTAAGATACACCAAGAGAGGTTTGAAGGCTTGGTTAAGCATTAAAAGAGTTAAGCAAAAGAAGGATTTAATATTAGGGTTTTCTTGGATTTAGGGTTTTCATAGACTTGGAAGCTAGGGTTTGTTTGCTAAACAAGAGTTTAGATCATATTGTTCATCATCCTACATCATGTTAAGGTTATCTAAAAATCTTAAACTCTTTACATTTATGATTTTATGCATATATGAAAGTTTTACATAGATAATCACATCTAAGGAACTTAATTTACTTGATAAAATGGATTTTTAACACTTGTTTATGATTTGTGTAATCACTTATACATATGTTATATAGAAGTTTAATTTTTTTTTTAATTTTAATTTTTTTAATTTTTAATTTTTAAAATAATTTAAATAATAAATTTAATAATTAATTTTTTGTTTAAAATTGAATAATTAATTTTTTTTTTAAATTTTTTTTATTTCATGTTATAGAAAAATATAAGTATTGTACAAGTGTGGTTTATGTATAAAAAGTGTATATAATCAAGTTACCTAAAAAGTGTATGTATAAAAGTTCATGAACAAATAGGTATGTAGACATATGGATCTTGTGATTCTTAGACAATATTTGGACAAATCATGGACTAAGGACCCTAAGTATGTAGGACATGTGATATTAAGTATTGTAATGGACTTGTAACAAGTTGTTAACAAAAGGTTAAAAAAAACTATCTTTAACCACATTTCAACAAAAAACTTTAAAAAGTTTCTGTTTTAATTCGAAAATAAAAGTATTTATTTTATATTTTTATAAAATACTACATGTCATGAGGATTCCAACCATATAAGAATTCACTTAAAAATCGGAGCTAAAACGATCAAGATGACGACATTTACGGGTTTACGTAGGACAGATTAATTTTTTTAATTTTTTTTATTATAAAAGTCCCCATGAACAGTAAAAAGTACTGTTCACAAACAGAGGACCCAAAATATGAAAATATAATATTTTGATATATCTTTCAATACAAAAGCTAGGACGTAAGAAACATACAAATCGGCTTAAAAACGGGAAAGTTACGTGCTCGTTTGTACTAAATTAAATAATTATAAACAGTTTTACTTTATAAGTGTTTTTTACAAATGCAATTAATGAACTGAGTAGCTATATAGAATTATATATGGCATTAGTTAATCAAAGTGCCTAGTACTTATACGACCTATAATTAATTAGGTTGCATTCGGGCGTTTACGTGACGCATTTTCTGATATACTTTGTTATTCACACTCGAGGTGAGTTTATAGCCTCATGTTTTACTGTTTTACACGTACTTTACAACTTTTGGGGTGAGAACATGCTTGTTACCAAATTCATTTACATGATTGGTTTGCATTCATTACATGTGCATTACAATTCGTTTTACAAACTGGTCTACATACTCAATTACTTATTTTGGGACGAAATACATTGCTTGTTTTACTGCATTTTTTGAAAACAAGGACATTACTTTACTTTTACCCAAATGATTACGGATTAGCTTAAGCGAATTGAACTGTGAATTACCTGGAGGGTAAGCGCGAATGTTATAAAATAGATCTAATTCGGGGTGTCGACAGTCCGTTCGGGGTAGATTAGCAACACTGGGCAAACAAACGTTATAGCATGTCAGAGCACAACATTTACACGAAATGAACAATTACGGTGCCTCGAATAAATTGGTATATATATGAGTCTACGCAGCAGTTTCATGAACTTAGAGTAATCGTAATCATTGTTTTATACACACAGGAATATTTACGTTGCCTTGAATAAAGTGGCAATACGTACTTTAAACAATGGGGTCCAACTATATATATGTTTTTGTGACTATTTGGGGATTGAAATGGTCATGCATATTTTATAACTCTTTGATTTATAACATTCATACATGCGTTTTGGTGACTATTTTGGGGATTGAAATGGTCTTGCATATTTAACAACTCTTTGATTTGCAACATTGCATAACAATGGCGTTTTGGTGACTATTTTGGGGATTGAAATGGTCTTGCATATTTAACAACTCTTTGATTTACAACATTCATACATGTGTTTTGGTGACTATTTGGGGATTGAAATGGTCATGCATATTTTATAACTCTTTGATTTACAACATTCACACATACGTTTTGGTGACTATTTGGGGATTGAAATGGTCATGCATACTTCATAACTCCTTGATTTCCAACATACATCCATACATTTTTGAGGAATGTACCAGGACTAGAACGGTCATACATACTTTACAAAATTGTGGTTCAACATTTATACTTACAAAAGCCTATGAACTCATCAACTTTATGTTGACACTTTTTAAGCATGTTTTCTCAGGTGAACAAACTACTTGACATACTTGATGTGCATTGGAGTCTAAACACTACAAGATTACTTTTTAAACAACACAATTAGAGGTCGTTCTCTCATGACTTGAGCAATGGTATTATGAAGTAACGCTCCCGAGACTATTTTCCGCTGAAACCATATGGGTGTGTTTACACACAATCCTGTGGTACATTCTATTAGAGTACAAAATGAGTATTGTGTGGACGTCATAACGATGGGTTATATGTAGAAGCATGTAGTCTTCTTCAAAAGAGTTGTAATACAACTCGAATATCATATGATCAAAACAGTCTACGTTTAAAACACTTGAACCCGTTAAAGGATTCCATATAATTAGATCTGAGAACTTACCATCATTGTTTATCTTCTTTAGGACTACCATATATCTTGTTCATAACTTAATTAAAATGGCAAAGAGTGGCTGATGCGTATTTTATTTCAAATAATAATTTATCGAGTTTTAAATTTATAAAACTCGATCTACCTGACAACGCACTAACGGGCAGAGAACCCGATCGTGAGTAGTACAGTTTTGGTAAATCCGAGTTAGTCCCAAAAGCTAAAAGGCGGTTACAAATCTGAGTTTAAGTTGGTTGTCACGTTTTAAAAGTTGTTTTGATGAAAAGAGTAGAACTTCATTGGAATGAACTAAGTACGAAAGAATAGAATGAGATACGGTCCTAATTACTTATTAATTAATCTAATGATCCACATAATTTTCTGCTAAATGTGAAAGTCGAGGATTGACAATCTTTGAATCTCAATTTCTTGTAAATCCCACCCCATAGCCTTTATAGTAATAGGGATTTTGTCCCACTGGTCATGGTGAGCGAGCATCATATTTGGCATTCTCATGGTCAAAGTAATATACCTAATCCACAATTAGCAAGAAGTAAATGAATCATAATGATAATTAATAAGATAAGCTTTGCCAAAAACTGTATTCATACAATCAATATTATCGTCAATTAATGATAGTAATGAAAACATGATAATCGAACCAAACTATATGATGATGATGATCGCGACTAGATTCTTCCTTCTTGAAAGGCTGGAGAGTGCTGAAAAACGACTTGAGGAGATGTCCCAATCGTCCCCTCAGATGGGAGGGAGAAGGATGACTCTTACAAGCCTGAATCGGAATCCTAATTTATAGTCTCTCTGAAGGTGTTATGGCGTAAATGATTTATGGGTTACGCCGTAACCTTGCTGATGTCGACATAACAAAGTATAGGCAAAAATAGACTTTATGGCGTAATTTATTTTTGGTTACGCCGTAACGAAAGTTAATGGCATAACCAATTTTTGGTTACACCGTAAACCCTTCAGCAAACTTGTAGTAAATGTAATTTGACTTCAGATTGGTTACGGCGTAACCACATAAGGTATTACGCCGTAAAGTGCTGACGCAGCTTTCCATATTAAAGGTGTGACAACCGTGGTTTGAGCGGGTTAGTTTATACCTTTAGACTTTTAACTATTAATCATTTTGTGAGATCATGTTGCTAAGTGAATCTTTTTTGGTTTTTAAGAGTTGTTTTATATAATGTGCATTATATCATTTTAGAGGTAAATGATTATCTTATTTTATGTGCATATGAGTTGGAGATAAGTATTTCATTTGTTCACGTGTGGTGATAATGGAAATGAAAGACGTGTTGCATGCATTGCTGACGTCAATAACTTGATTTTAAAGTTAACGTTTATTGAATATGGGTTGGGCTTTATAAAGGAAATGATATGGTTGGAAAATGGAATTTGTATCAACTTTCCACAAATAGCATGTTAATTTAGAAAAGAAAAGTTAATTATAGAAGTGTGCGGTTATTGCGGTTATGTATAAAGGTTTACTCAAATTGGCTTAGGTTTTTATAAAAACTTAAGGTAATGCAAGTAAATATGTATTTAATAAAAAAAATATATATATATAAAGTATATATATATATATATATATATATATATATATATATATATATATATATATATATATATAATAATAATAATATGGGGCCTGATGCGGCTTTTGTTTAAAAATAAGGGTTTAAGGTGCAAAATTGATAAAACTAGAAGTAATAGAGGGATAGGATTAGGCAATTAAGATATTTAGTAAAGAACCTAAAACATAATTTCAGCCCAACCCCATTCATAACCCAACGAAATATGTTCAGCCCCCAACCAAAAAAAAGAACATATTTTGCCTCCATTGTTGATCAGAAAAGCTTATGATTTGTTAGTGGTTTTTTGCGGTCAAAAGGTAAGTATATTATCATTCAATAATCTTTTAAATCATGTACCATTAATTATGGAGGATTAGGAGTTTTATAAAAATACAGATCATTAATGATTAATTAAGTTTTAATTATGATTAGGTTGAATTTGGGGTCATAATCATGCAAATTAACATGTAAGGGTTTTCATAAAATCTGATTTAGGGTTGAAGCGGATTAGGGCTGTGTTCACGAGCGATTTTCTCCATGATGGAGAATGATATTGAAGCGATTATTTTTTTTTAAATTGTAGTACTCTAAGTCTTCTTTCCAGAAAATCCAACCCCAAGAGTTTTGTGTCTGGAGGTTGTCAAAATTTTTTAAATATAAGTGTGCAAAACAGTGAATTTTTCTGACGGGTGTTGCAGTTAGGGTATTTGATTTTTCTAAAAGACTACTTAGACACCTTCTAAGGTCTAATATTCATAGTGGAAGACATTTCAATGATGTTGTGTGTGACCCCATGATTATTGGCTAAGTATGGGAGTGGTGCTTTAAAATGGTCAGCTAATATCAAACTTTTAGGGTGTCTGTTACTAGCCGAATTTGGGACATTTGGTGTTATGATTTTCTAAAGGGTACTTATAAAAGAGTATGAGATTTGGGAGAGTAATTGGGGGTTCATAAGTCATATTAGAAACCTGTGGAATTTTTCCAAAAATTATAAACATGTATAAGTGCGTTTAGGGCGTGCAAGTGAGTCTAAAATTCTGCTCAAATCCAGAAAATTGAAAGTGTAAGAATAAAGTGTAAGCTAGTTATGTAAGAATTAAAAAAGGTACAAAATGAGTTTAGAACATTAATAGATCGCTTAGAATCCATCATAGTTGAGGTTACACCGTATTGGAGTGATGACCAAAGTGATGTTAATATCCATATGTTTTGTTTTTTAGATCTTTGTGAAGCTTCTTGGAACCTTTTTGGATTAAGCTAAGCTAAGGTGAGTTTCATAGTCCCACTTTTACTTCGTTTTAAACTTAGGATGGAAATGATGCTAGTATGAAAATATTTTAATTACTGTGATAATGTGTTTAAAGTATGCATAACTTTATGTGTGCTATTGTAATGTTATGTGCTTACGCATGTTGATGATGTATGAACGCTCCATGGCTTAGGATCGAGTTGGAGTGGATTTTGTGGTAATGCTCCATGGCTTAGTGATCAATTGGAGTGGATTTGTGGTATGCTCCATGTCTTAGTGATCAATTGGAGTAGTTCTGCGATAAAGACGTCTCATAATCGTAGTAAAATGGTATTGTTTTGATTGGATTTTTGATTTGGTTTGTATGATATCTATATGGTAGTATCCATTTATTTGTCATGCAGTGTTTTTTAGTTTATCACAGTAATTGATTTAATTGATTATATCGTGTCTTAAACCTATGACTCTCACCAACTTTATGTTGACATTTTTGAGCATCATTTTCAGGTATTCAGTTTGAGACTAATGATGCTATGGGGGGGGGGGGGGGGGGGGGGGGGGGGGGGGGGGGGGGGGGGGGGGGGGGGGGGGGGGGGGGGGGGGGGGGGGGGGGGGGGGGGGGGGGGGGGGGGGGGGGGGGGGGGGGGGGGGGGGGGGGGGGTGGGGGGGGGGGGGGGGGGGGGGGGGGGGGGGGGGGTGGGGGGGAGAATGGATAAGAGACCTTAGGATGCTTATGGAGTTCTTCCTTATTTTTGTTCATTTTCGATTTAGACTTATGTTCTCTGGAAAATTTAAGTTTGGGATTGATTTACTTTATGTTTGTTTATGCTTTGCATGTATGACCATTACTACTTAATAATGCAAGACTCCTTTATCTTGTTTTGGGTATTGTTATGACACATAGTGTCCCCTGTAGTTATTTTCTTTTCCTTTTAGTATCTCTATAGTAAACGTCATTGTGTTGTAACGATATCCATGAAGTTGCACCTCGTGCTTCCGCCTTGGCGGGGTGTGACAAAAGGCTTGAATATGTTACGTCATAACTAGTTGCCATGTTACGCAGATCATCTTTCCATAATTAGTAACTCTAACTTGGTCCTGATTTTTTTCCATAATACAGGTTACGGCGCAACCATATATGTGGTTACGTCGTAATCTCCTCATGAATGATGTGTCTTTGCTTGAGATTTGTTACGGCGTAACCTTTTAAATCTGTTACGCCGTAACCACTTCTAAGAATCCGTGAATATTTATACTTTTAGTCCTTTTCCTTTGTTTCTTGTCAATTACCTGCATTTCACTTGAAAACTACAAAATGATAGAAAATATCTAGTTTTTGTGTATTAGTGAAACATTTGCAAGTAATATAGCGGGTAATTTGACACTAAAAAGTAATAAATATTTGATGTTATCAAATATCCCTCCACTTGACTTCTGCTTGCCCTCAAGTAGAACCTGTTAGAACATTTTATAAAAAGATTTCTTGAGGATAATTTAAAGAAATGAATCTATAAAACACTTATGCTAGAAAACATCAAACCGAAACACCTCACAGTGATAGGAATAAGCGAAAATTTCCTAGGAAAAGTGTCAGTCGCTTCCATAGATAACTGTCGTTAGCTCCTTAAGTAATTTTTGGAAACTTACATAGTTAGTTAGCTAAAGGCCCATGGATAAACCCATGCAAGCCTAAGCCCGCCATCCATTGTAACTATATAAACACCTCTCCATACCTTGGAGAGGTGGTTGGTTGCTCATTTTTTACACACATTAATATATGTTTACTTTCTCTCTCTAGGTGTTCATCCAACCCTCTCTCTCACTTAAACAATCTCTTTCCCTCACATCTAATATGTTATTAGATTAGTCTTTAATTGGTATCAAGATCCATAGAGTGGTGTGCTTAGATTTTGTGTTCTTTTGGTTCGTGTGTTTTATTTCACAAAAAAGGCTTGTCTTTTTTATTTTTCTTGTTTTTATAAGCTTAAATTCCACACTAAAAGATCATCTACATAGGTAGCTTTGATTCTAGTATCCTTGGATATATTGTGGTGTGCTTTAGATTCATAAAAAATCTCTTATTTTGGTGACAATTTGGGTTCATAAGCTTTATAAAGTAAAATCTTGGATTTATTATTTTTTTTGCCTTAAAAACCTTAAAGTTTTCATTTTTCTTTAGTCCAAAAGGCTTAGTAACTCCTTTGGTCAAAAATTTTCGGAAAAACAATCGTCAAAAACGTGTTTTTTTGAGTTTTGAAAAAGTGGGTTTCGTGAGACCGATCTAGTTGTTTTTCAAGTGTGAAACGAACTAGTTTACTCTAGTGACAACCATTCTAGTTGTTTTTCAAGTGAAGACCCAACTAGTTATTTTACAGTTGGAACTGAACTAGTTATTTACAGTGAAGACCGATCTAGTTATTTCACAGTTTGAACCGATCTAGTTGTTTCACAGTTTGAACCGATCTAGTTGTTTCACAGTTTGAACCGATCTAGTTTTTTCATAGTTTGAAAACGGAGAAAAAAGCCGATCTAGTTGTTTTCACCAGTTTTGAACCGATACTAGTTGTTTCACAGTTTGAACCGATCTAGTTGTTTCACAGTTTGAACCGATCTAGTTATTTCACAGTTAAAACCGAACTAGTTATATTACAGTTGGAACCGAACTAGTTATTCTCAGTGAAGACCGAACTAGTTATTTCTTAAAGATCACCGAACTAGTCAAGTTTAATTGAAACCAAATTACTCAAATTTCTAAATTATACGGTTTATCTCTTTGACTTATAAAATCCCATGAAACATTAACTTGATTTCCCGGTTTTGTCAAGAATTATAAAATCCCGTGTAGTTTCAAGAATTCAAATACTTAAAAGACACCTTAATCAAACACAATTTCTTTCTACCACCGTTCGATCCGACAATAATCTTTTGACATACAAATTTCTCAATGACACTCTTGCAGACAACCGCAATTCTTTTGGGTGCTAACAATCGTCCCCATGTTTGGAAAAAGATATACGATTCTTGGAAAAGCATAATAGAGCTATACATGATGAATAGACAACATGGAAGAATGATTCTTGAATCTGTTGAAAATGGTCCACTTATTTGGCCTTCAATTGAGGAAAATGGAGTGACAAGACCAAAGAAATATTTTGAGTTATCTGCTACGGAAGCAATTCAAGCAGATTGTGATATCAAGGCAACAAATATCATTCTCCAAGGACTACCACCTGAGGTCTATGCATTGGTTAGCAATCATAAAGTCGCCAAGGAACTTTGGGAGAGAATTCAACTTCTCATGCAAGGAACTTCATTGACAAAACAGGAAAGAGAGTGTAAGCTTTATGATGAATTTGATAAGTTTGCTTATAATAAGGGGGAAACACTACGTGATTTTTACTTGAGATTTTCACTGCTACTCAATGACATGAACATCTACAATATGAAACTGGAACAATTTCAAGTGAACATCAAGTTTTTGAATACTCTTCCTCCTGAGTGGAACAATTTCAAGTGAACATCAAGTGAACATCTACAATATGAAACTGGTTTGGGATTTGCACACAACTAACATTGATCAGCTTCATGCTTACCTAGGACAACATGAATTTCATGCAAATGAGGTTCGTTTAATGCAAGAATGCAACCCATCAGATGACCCAGTCTCCTTATCAAACATATAACCATCAGATGACCTAAGTCTCCTTATCAACTCATTAAAACCTCTTACCAAAAAAACACTCAATTTCAAAACCATAAGTTTCAACCATATCAGTCCTCCACAGTAATGGATCACCTATCGCATCTCACCTCGAACAATACTCAACTCATCAATCATCAACACCTCTTTCAATCACTTATCCATCCAATGATTATCAATCATCAATTCACCACAACATTTATTCTCCATCATCATCCATCCCTCAATTGGAATATGCTCCCAAGTTAACCAACAACCTGAATTTTTCTCTAACCAGACTCGTGTCTAATTGTCCAATGTTCCTGTGTTCTAGAAGAGGTGATGATCCCCATTGAATGCCATCAATCACATGGATGTCTTTCTTGCTGCTGTTGTCACTATCCCGCTACCTGCCACAACTAATAATCAGTTTGAGTAATTCATCAAGCCATAGCAACAAAGCTACCATTAATAATGGAAGAGTAACCTTACAATCAATTCAGGGGAGACAAACTTCTTTAGCTGTGGGTACTACAAGGACATACACTCCAGGAGCAAGTGGAAGCAATTCTGGAAAACAAAGGACTGTTATCTGTTACAACTACAAAGGGGAAGGCCACATGTCCAAACAATGCACTAAACCTAAGAGGAACTAGCATTTTTGGCAGATCCAGGAATTGCAGAAGGATAAGCCACACATACTGTCATTACTCACAATGCTGCTTATCAAGCTGATGATTTGGATGCATATGACTCTCATTGTGATGAACTTAACACTGCCAAAGTTGCTCTCATGGCGAATTTATCTCATTATGGTTCAGATGCTCTCGCTAAGGTACACAATCATGAGTAATGTGAATAAAAATATGATTAATCAAAAGCTTGTGCAGGCAGATGCCCGTCATCTGAAAAGTCCAAATGTGTGGAACCATTCGGAGACTGAAATAACCAATGATAGAAATATCATTCCTTATTCTCAGTGTGATTGAATCACAACAGGTAGCTATTCAGAATTCTAATTCTTCTGCACAACAAGATGCACTGATATTTTGTGATTGAACAACTGAAAACCCAAGTTGTTAATTGTACAAAGATAAATCTGGACAATAAAAGTGTTAATGATGCTTTAACAGCTGAGCTTGAAAGATATAATGAACAAGTTAAAGTTTTGAAAGAAGGACAAAATGTTGATTTAAGGAGTAATGATACCGTTTCAGATTCAAGTGCACATTCTGTAGAGATTGATAATCTTAAACAAACTCTTTTTGAACATTTAAAAGAAAAGGAATCTTTAATGAAAACAGTTACTCTTCTCAAAAATGATTTTAAGAAAGAAGAATATAGGAACATCGATAGAGAGATTGCGTTAGAAAAGAAGATCAAACAGCTAGATAATATTGTTTTTAAAAGAGATCAATCTGCACAAACTGTTCACAATGTTTAACGAAACTTAATTTTCGATGATCATACCACCAAACCAGGCACCCCCCCCCCCCCCCCCCTCCCCCCCCTCTAGGTTTTCAAAATCTTTTCTATCTAAAGAAAGCTCAGCAGTTGGAACCAAAGCTTTATGATGGTAATGTCATTAAGAATACTAGTGCTATTTTATTCTGACTCCGAAGAGACCCTAATGCTTGCTAAAGAGAGTCATTCAAAAATGCTTTTAAAACAAAAAGATCCTATGATGTTAGAAAAGAAAGTTAATACTACACCAGTTGATTATGCTGTCCTTAATCAACTTTCTCAAGATTTTGAAAAATGATTTGTTTCACAAACTGAATTATCTGCTGAACAAGCCTTTTGGTCTCAGAATTCTGTGAATTCTCCTGAACCCACTCTTTCTAGTAGACCTACCAGAGTTGAGGTTCCAAAAGAACTTCCTAAAGTTAGCATGGTTAATATGAGTTTGAAGAAACTTAAATACCATCCTTCGCTGGTTTTTGATGTGGGTTGTCAAAAAAGAACCACGACCCAAACAGCTATCAATGAAGGGCCGTGGGGTTCAAACATATCCAAAAAATCTTGTTTTAAGGATAAAATAATTCCATTTGTAAAAGCTCTGAAGGACTTATTTAATACATTCGGTCAATTTTTGATTGATGAACTTTCTAAAGTCCAAAATGTCTTCCATCAAATGGAACAGGCTGTGGAACAACATCGTTTAGAGTCTAAAACATTTGAAGTGAAAATGAATCAAGTTTTGAGCGAAAATGAACGACTCTTAGAACAAGTCATTAACAAAGATATTGTGAACATAACTATGAATTCTTCTGTGGATAATGCTTCTGTGAATGTGCATGAATGTGAAAAGTGTCTAAAACTTGAGACTAAGCTTCTCAACAAAAAGGATTTCGTTGAAAAAGAGATTTACGATAAACTATTCAAAAGTTTTACCACTCTTGAAAAACATTGCATCTCTTTAGAAGTTGATACTTAACTTAATCAGGAAATTTTTCAAAGGGAAAATTCTATTTCAAATCAAAGTGCTCCAAGTTTTGATTAATTGTTTAGATTAAATGAATTGAAAGCTCAGTCCCAAGAGAAAGACATGGTCGTAAAGAAGTTGAAAGAGAGAATTAAAACTTTAAGTGGAAAAATAAATGAAGATAAGATTAAAAAGGAATTAGAGGAGATTGAAACAATAAATATTGAATTGGATCATAGGGTGTCGAAGCTTATTGCTGAGAATGAACATTTGAAACATGCCTATAAACAACTTTATGACTCGATTAAACCATCACTTATTTGATCAAAAGAACAATGTGATGATTTAATTAATCAAGTCAATCTAAAGTCTGTGGAAATCTCTGATTTAAATGCTAGTCCTTCAAGGAAAAAGATTGGAAAATTACAACACTCAAGGATGACTTAAGGAAACTTAAAGGAAAAGCTCTAGTTGATAATGCTATTACGAAACACACTATTGATCCAGAGATGCTTAAATAACCCCTAAATTGTTGAATAAAAGGACAGCTCACTCTGCCTATATTAAGCACACTCAGGAAGAAGCTGCAGTTCTTAGGGATCTAGTTGATCATGTTAAAGTAAATTGTCCTCTAGATCATTCTTTTGAATCTTCCTGTAGGTATACTAAACTAATTCAGGAGTTGCTTACAAACATCAGTAAAACCTGCCCCTATTATCAACAATTCTGTGAACAATTGTGCTACACCCAAAGAACAAGAATAAAAGAGTTAGACTCACTGAGCCCATCACATCCTTAGGAAACACAATCACAAAAATAGCCTCTACATCAAACCTAGTTTCTAACAAACCGATGTTGTCTTTTACAAGAGTAAAACCGTCTACTAGTGCTAGCGAATCACAACCTTCAGGTAATACAAAGAAAGATAAGATTTAGCAAACACCAAGTAGAACTCAGAAGAATAAAGTAGAAGCCCACCCTAAGAAAGTTAAATCCAGTTTGAAAAATAAAGATTGTGTTTTGTTTCATACCTAAGGAACTGCTCATGTGCATGCATGTCCCAAGATTAATAGAATTCAAACTTGATGTGTTAAGTGTAATGGTTGCATGCTTTCTGATAATCATGATTTGTGTGTTCTTGATTTTATCAATAATGTGAATGCTCGTAATAAATCTAAATCTGTTAAGAAAAGTTCAAAGAGAAAAGTTTGGAAACCAACAGGAAAGGTGTTTACAAATACTTATGATACCATTTTGGATACCTACTGGTTGGACCGTCACTATAGTAGGAAAATGCGTAGCAACCTTTAACTAGGATTAACCACAACTACTGAAGTACCTAGGAAATCACGTTCTCTAAGAAAATAAAACACCTACACGTGTCGTAACATTGGTTTACTCACTAGAAACCTAGAAATCTCAAACAATTTTCCTATTAGCAAACCTAAGGTTATTAAATTTGTATCTGCTAACAAAAAGGAACTCAGTCAATCTTGGGGATCCATAGTTTCTGATGTTCCATCTCCTCTCTTGATGAATGCAGGTCGTCCAAATTGTTCTCTGGTATTTTGGACCTACCGGCAGCTCAAGCATAATTCCGAGATCGCTCTCCATACCAATTTCGTCAATAAATTTTTGGGTACAGTCAAATTCGGAAATGACACATGGCCAAAGATTTTAGGATATGGTGATTAATCATATTTGGGAAATTGTACAATCTTAAGGGTTTACTATGTGGAAGGACTTGGATACAACTTATTCTCTGTTGGGAAATTTTGTGATTTGAACCTTGAAGTTGCTTTTCGTCAACACACCTAGCTCATTCGAAATTTAGAAGGTGTTGATCTATTAACTAGATCTCGAGGCAACAATCTGTATACTCTGTCTCTTGGAAATATGATGACGTCCTCTCCTATATGTCTCTTATCAAAAGCCTCAAAGACTAAGTCCTGCATATGCAATCCTCGAGAACCGACGGTCTGTCTCCATCTAACTTTGGTGCATTATCCGTATTAAGCTAGACACAAGTCTGTTCGAGGTCTCCCTAAGCTAAAATTTGAAAAGGACCATCTGTGTTCTGCTTGTGCAATGAGGAAAAGCAAAAAGAAACCCCATAAACCTATATTTGAAGACACCAACCAAGAAAAACTATATCTTTTGCACATGGATCTTTGTGGACCAATGTGTGTCGCAAGTGTTAATGGAAATAAGTACATCCTCGTCATTATTGATGATTACTCTTGATTTACATGGGTTAAGTGCTTAAGGTCAAAAGATGAAGCTCTAGATTTCATAATCAATTTTCTTAAGATGATCCAAGTGCGGCTTTAAAGTACCCTGTCTGACGAATCAAAATAGATATGACCAGAATTTGTTAATCAAACTTTGCGTGAATATTATGAGAAGGTTGGCATCTCTCATGAAACATCTGCTGCTCGCTCTCCACAGCAAAATGGTGTCGTTGAAAGACGAAATTGTACGCTAATTGAAGCTGCCCGCACAATGTTGATTTATGCAAAAGCTCTATTATTTTTATGGGCAGAAGCAGTTGCTACCGCATGTTACACCCAAAATCGTTCCATCATACGTCTTCATCACGGAAAAACACCATATGAGCTTTTACATGTCAAACTTCCTGACTTATCGTTCTTCTATGTATTTGGTGCACTTTGCTATCTGACAAATGATAGTGAGAACTTGGGTAAGTTACAACCAAAGGCTGATATTGGTATTTTCATTAGCTATGCACCCATAAAGAAAGCATTTTGAATTTACAACCGACGTACTAGACGAATTATCAAAACAATTCATGTAGACTTTGATGAGCTGACTGCGATGGCTTTTGAACACAGCAGTTCAGGACCCGCATTTCATGAAATGAATCCTGCAACAATAAGTTTAGGACTTGTGCCAAACCTTCCTCCTTCAACACCATTTGTACCACCTTCAAGAAGTGAAAGGATCTTTTTTCGAACCGCTGTTTGATGAAATTACTCACACTCCTCCCACCCATATAGACAACCCAGCCCCTGAAGTCGTTTGCGCTGCTAAAGACCAATCATGAAGTAGTAGCTCAGTTCTGTGTGTATCAACCGTTCACCTTCTTCTTACAAAATGTTCACCAAGAAGCACCAATCCACCAAGTAACTCTCAAACAACACCCGAAACTCAACCTCCCATCATTCCTAACGATGTTGAAGAAGACAATCATGATATTGAAGTTGCACATATAGGTAATGATCCGTACTTTCGTATCCTAATTCCAGAAGTTCATTCTAATCAATCTTCATCATCGGATATTATTTATACAATTGTGCATCTCGATCACCAAATTTCTAAACACAATAGCAAATGACGTATAGGATCACCTCACTTGAAAAATATAAACGGTGAACTCGCTAGACCATTTCCACAAGGCTCAATACATAGTCAAGCTCTTTTCTGTTTCCTAGACGATGCTTTTCTCACTGCTGTTGAACCCAAGACGTATAAAGATGCTTTGACTCAATCCTGCTGGATCGAAGCAATGCAAGAAGAACTCAATGAGTTTGAATGCCTTGGAGTGTGGGAGCTCGTACCTCGACCAGATAAAGTTATGGTTATTACTTTGAAGTGGAATTCATACAAAGTTGAAGGTTAGACGAACTGGTAGGGTATTCTAAAGAACAAAAGTCTCAGTTAGTGGCTCGTGTATCCGTTAAGAAATAGGGGAATGAATTTTGAAAGACTTTTGCTCCGGTTGCAAGATTAGATGCTATAAGGATTTTTCTCGCGTTTGCCGCTTACATGAACAGGGTCGTCTACCAAATGGATGTGAAGATTGCATTTTTGAATGGTAATCTGCGGGAAGAGGTTTATGTTAGCCAACCAGATGGGTTTGTGGATCCAGATAACCCATATCACGTGTATAAGCTAAAGAAAGCTGTTTATGGGTTGAAACAAGCTCCACGCGCGTGGTATGACATGTTTTCTTCATTCCTGATATCCCAAGACTTCTCCAAAGGCTTAGTGGATCCTACTCTGTTCATCTGTAGGCAAGGCAAGGAATTACTTCTGGTACAAATATATGTCGATGATATTATCTTTGCTGCATCAACACATGAACTTTGTGACCTATTTGATAAAATCGTGTGTTCAAAATTTAAGATATCAATGATGGGCAAAATCTCATTTTTCTTAGGACTACCGATTTCTCAAAGTCCCAGAGGCATCTTTATTAACCAGTCAAAATATGCCCTTGAATCTTTAAAGAAATACGGTTTTGACTCTTGTGACCCAGTGGATACTCCCATGATGGAAAAATCCAAACTGGATGAGGATAAAGAAAGGAAAGTCGTAGATCTGTCACACTATCGTGGCATGATTGGCACCCTCCTTTATCTCACAACCAGTAGACCTGACCTACAATTTGCTATATGCATGTGTGCCCGGTATCAGGCTCGGCCTACCGAAAAGCACTTACATGCGGTCAAAAAGATCTTTCGGTATCTAAAAGGAACCGTCAATCGGGGGCTATGGTATCCGAAGGATTCTTCGATTGCTCTAATAGCATTTGCACATGCTGGTTGTCAAGATACACGCCGTAGCACATATGGTAGTATGCAGTTTCTGGGAGATAGACTTGTTAGCTGGTCATCAAAAAGGCAGAAAAGCACTGCGATATCCAGTACGGAAGCTGAATATATTGCTATGTCTGGCTGTTGTGCTCAAATCCTCTGGATGAGATCACAGCTTACCGACTATGGCCTTGGATTCAATAAAATTCCAATGTACTATGATAACAAAAGCGTTATTGCCTTATGCTGCAACAATGTTCAACATTCTAGGTCGAAGCATATAGACATCATATTTCACTTTATCAAGGAGCATGTTGAGAATGGGGTGATCGAACTTTATTTTGTCAATACGGAGTATCAACTAGCGGACATCTTCACAAAAGCCCTTGCAAGAGAAAGAATTGAATTTCTTATCAACAAGCTGGGAATGCGAAGTTTTACGCCGGAGACTCTGAAACACTTGGCAGATGAAGTTGATGAATAGTGGTGGTACCTATTCACATATCCTGTATCATATGTATATATATATATTAAAACTATAAAAACAAAATACAAAAATATAAAATTCATAAAATCAAAGAAAAAATTAAAAAATGAGAAAAATATAAAAAGAGGTAATAATGGCATGTCTTCTGAAAATCGATAACATTTACGGTCTTAGAAATGTCATTCAATAATGATACGAGGCTGTAAATGAAGTTCGAGCAGAAGTTCTAAATGTTTTCAAAACATGCCAAATGGCTTGCTATTATTTCAGATAGCAACCCGGTCATCATCTTAAAGGCAAGTATTCCATCAAAAAGGAAACTTGACCTCTCAACGGGAATTTATTCTCGGGCATGGTCTACTTTATGACCATGCAAAGGCTTGTGTTTACTTTGCAACACAACCCGTGCTTCCTATATTACCATAAGTGTATGTGTCAGTGCGCTTATGTGTTAAAATAAGAGAAATCTTATTTTGGTGTTTGTTCTTTCAAAGATATAACATTGCTTCATCAGAAAATGATTTTTCAAAGACATTCGACTTCTCAAACAATGACTACAGATCTTTAAATAGAAAACGGGTCACTGTTTAAGGGGGAGAAAATGTCAAATATCTTCTTCATAATAATAATACGTTTCAGTGGCAAAAGGTTTTAAACAATAACGGAATGTCATTTGTTAAGGAAAGATAATTGAGCTTAGCTTTCGTGTGCCTTATATGCTATGTGTTTATACCTTTAGTGAGTATTTTGCATAAATTAAGTCTATAGGTATGATAGTTTAAACATTAGGGATTTTTTTGTGCTACTTGTTTAACTTGAAGATGCCATATAAATCTTAATTATGTAAAATTGATAAAAGTAGAAACTTGAGGGGCCAAATGTGTTAAAGTCAAATTTGTGTTAATAACCCCTTTCCACCCCAACTCGTCCCCTGGTCTCACAAACACTCACACTTTACACATTTTTTTCCTCACTCGATCGCCAACACCTCCATTTCCATCTCTTGTTATTTTTGCTTCTAAGGTATAACTACAAACTCGTCCTACACGTCATATACATCTCAAACCTTGAAGGAATTTTTTGATTTCACCATTTTTGAACTCGAAGAACCCTAATTTTCAAATTAGGGTTTCAAAAATCAAAAGTGTTCAAATCTTCAAATTGATTGAGGGGTTTTGATGCCATTTGTGTGTAGACGCCTTGTTTAAAGCAGTTTTATATGGGCTTAACATTTGACTTAGTTATGTTCGATTGTTTGTTCTAATATTTGGGTTTTTAGGTTTTAATGTTTATTGCTAGTGGGTAAAGTATTGGGAACATAGTCTATGATCACTTGAATGCATTTGTATGTCTTAATATGCATTAACATGTATAAAGTGCTTTTAAATGTTGCTTACTCGGTTTACTTGTGTACGTTGTTTCGTTGGTACTTGTGTAGTGATTCCAAGTTTAAAGTACTTTTAAATGTTGCTTACACAATTACAAATGTTATAAATGAATAACCCGTGTGCAATAACTCACGATTGTGAATCTTTATGAGTACCTGATCTAGTCGTGTTCCTTAACGAACCCGATCTAGTCAAAATCTTTGAAGGACCCGAACGAGTCACATCCCTTTGAGAACTAATCTAGTCGTGGTGTTAAATGACCGATCTAGTCAGAACCCTTGGAACCAATCTAGTCTAATTCATTTGGGAACCGATCTAGTCTAGAATCCTTTGGAAACTGATCTAGTCAGAACCCTTGGAACTGATCTAGTCGTTTCTCTTAAGGAACCGATCTAGTCGTTTCCCTTGAGGAACCAATGTAGTCACTTTCCTTAAGGAACCGATCTAGTCTTTTCATAAGGACCCGAACTAGTCGACTTACTTTGAGAACCGATCTAAGTCTGTCCCTTAAGGTACCGATCTAGTCAAACCTTTGAGAACCGATCTAGTCAAAATCTAAAGACCCGATCAAATCTTTGTTAAGGACCCGATCTAATCATTGTTCTTAAGGAACCGATCTAAGTTTTCTCATCAAGGACCCGATCTAGCTGTTCTCATTAAGGAACTAATCTAGTGAAATCTTTTAAAGAACCGATCTAATAGATTTAGACCAAACACACTTAAGATCAAAATTTCAATTTGAAGGCAAATTAAAACTTAACTTAGCCGTCTAATTAAAATTGGTTAATTATGCTATCTAATTGAGTTAAAATAGGCTTAGAAGCAAGGTAAAATCAAGGTTAACAAAAACACGACTTAGGTTATCTAAATTCTCTACTAGTTAGAAAGACCACGATTCCAAAATTGTCGAAAAGTTGCCTTAATCCCTTAAGCATATAAGTCTATCTAAGTTTCCATTCAGAGGAATAGATCTTTTAAAGTGCTAAAAGTCATAAAGGTCCTAATTTTCACATCATGATGAAACATAAAACATTCACATAAAAGGTCTATATAGTTATATATAAACTTGGTTATATATAAAAACTGTATTGCTTCTTTCTTAAGCAGAACTATGGACAATTGTTAAACTATGATTGCCTAATTAAATTATATAGTGTAAAATTTAAAGGGGGTAAGTAACTTGGGGGTCTGATGTGTACAAACAATAATTGTTTTCATACCCACTCAATCCATCTTGTCACTTTTACACAACATAAACACACCACTTAAGGAGAATATATATTCTTTCCCTTCCTCACCAATACTCGATCGTCATCACCTTCATTTCCATCTCTTGTTATTTTTGCTTCAAAGGTATAACTACAAACTCGTTCTACACGTCATATACATCTCAAACCTTGAAGGAATTTTTTGATTTCACCATTTTTGAACTCGAAGAACCCTAATTTTCAAATTAGGGTTTCAAAAATCAAAAGTGTTCAAATCTTCAAATTGATTGAGGGGTTTTGATGCCATTGGTGTGTAGATGCCTTGTTTAGAGCAGTTTTATATGGGCTTAAAGTTTAACTCAGTTATGTTTGATTTATTGCTCGAATATTTGGGTTTTTGGGTTTTAATGTTTGTTGCTAGTGGGTAATGTATTGGGAATATAGTCTATGATCACTTGAATGTATTTGAATGACTAAATATGCATTAATATGTATAATATTGTCAAAATATTTATGTTCTTGCTCGATTTACTTGTGTACGCTTTTTCGTTGATTACTTGTGTAGTGATTCCAAGTTTAAGTGCTTTTACATGTTGCTTACACTATAACAAATGTTATAAATGAATAAACCGTTTGAAATAACTAATGATTGTGAATCTTGATGAGTACCCGATCTAATCGTGTTCCTTAACTAACCTGATCTAGTCAAAAACCTTGAAGGACCCGAACTAGTCACACCCCTTTGTGAACCGTTCTAGGCGTACAGATGTTAAGGCACCCCGATAGTCCACACCCCTGTGTGAAAACTCGTTCTAAGTGTGATGTTAAAGGACTGATCTATCATGAACCCTTGGAACCGATCTAGTCTAATTCATTTGGGAACCGATCTAGTTTAAATCCTTTGGAACTGATCTAGTTTAAATCCTTTGGGAACCGATCTAGTTTAAATCCTTTGGGAGCCGATCTAGTTTTGCTTTAAAAGGGAACCGAACTAGTTGATTTAGGTTGAGAACCCGATCTAGTTTTGCCTTAAAGGGGAACCGATCTAGATGATTTGTTTGAGGACCCAATCTAGTAGATTAGTTTGGAGGAACCGATCTAGGACCCGATCTAGTGAAATCTTCAAGAAACCAATCTATTAGATTTAGACCAAACACACTTAAGATCAAAATTCCAATTTGAAGGTAAATTAAAACTTAGCTTAGCAGGCTAATTAAAAATTGATTAATTATGCTATCTAATTAAGTTAAAATAGGCTTAAACACAAGGTAAAATCAAGGTAACTAAAACACGACTTAGGTTATCTAAATTCTCTACTAGTTAGAAAAACCACGATTCCTAAATTGTCAAAGAAGTTGCCTTAATTCCTTAAACACATAAGTCTATCTAAGTTGCCATTCAGAGGAATATATCTTTTCAAGTGCTAAAAGTCTTAAAGGTCCTAATTTTCACATCATGATGAAAAATAAAACGTTCACATAAAAGGTCTATATAGTTATATATAAACTTGGTTATATATAAAAACTGTATTGATTCTTTCTTAAGCAGAACCATGGATACCACAAGAGCTGAACAGATTGCATTGGATGACGCTTTAGTTGCTCCTGCCAACCGACTCAAGATTGGCAAAAGTAATCTTCGACTAAGCTCAGACCTCAACTCCAAAGAAGCAACTCTTCAAGTGGTTTATGATGTTCTGAAACTCACTCCCTTTTACAAGGCATTCCAGATCATAGCGGATGTTCCAGAAATATACATGCAAGAGTTTTGGGCCACTGCTACAGTTCATAATCCACTTCGATTTGTTTCAAGATAAACAACAGAAACTATTATGAATCTTGAGTACTTCAAAGAACATGCTTCAATATGCACCTTAAAACTCCCTAATCAGAATTCGAGGAGGAGTTTATAATTCATTAACCGTTAGTTAATTTATTTCTTGGATACTCACAAGGCGAGCCCGCCCGTTGGGCAGGCTTTGCAACTAGTTCTTACTATATACGTTTATGGTGTATAGGAAATGGATGTTAATAAAATATGACACAAGTGTCGAGATTTTAAATCTAATAATTATATCGATTATGGTAATCCGATAACCGGACGTACTAAAAATAGTAACTTTCTTGAAATGGTAACTTTCCAAAAATAACAACTTTCTAAAGTTAAAAACTTGACAAAGATAGAAAGTCATCAATGAGGTAACATAATCTATTTATGTAAAAATGGTCGTTTTTACAATGTGTTAAGTGATACTAATTAGAATGCGCAAAGTGGATTTCTCATCGCATGCATACCTATATTATTTTTATCAAGGATATATAAGATATATATATCTAATGTTACGAAGTACGTATCGTTCGATCATACTTTATTACTTCTCTATTTACGCGACACTACTATAGGTCGTGGTCGAGCACGTTGAATAGACGCCTCACTGTTTTAGAAAGAAGCATCTTGACTCCTAGTGTGGACAATTCCAGTTATTGAATATATCGTTCGTTTACCTCATTCGATTGCATCGATTCTTGACTTACTACTTCTTGTACTTGCCATGATCCTTAATCCCAACCACCTTAATATCTTTTTACGAACAATTTATACAAAATAATAATAATAATAATAATAATAATAATAATAATAATAAATATTTCTTTCTCATTTCTATGTCAAATGATTTACTTATTTTCAAGGATAGGTCAAAAACTTTCATCATCATCTATGGTGTGTAATAATCGAAAAGTTTTCTTTTTGACGAGGACGGATGTGTCGTCGCTTGGTCCTCAATTATGCATAGCCTAGCTAACTATGCATAATTCAGGAAGAGCCACGTTGTGTCGGATTAATCGTCGCCTTTAAACTAGTGGTTTTGGATAAATGTTTGGGTGAGAACACTTCCAAATGGTGGATCCTTATGCAAGTAATCCTATTCGATTCGATTTCGTAAAAACAAGTCCGAATTTTCTTGCGTTCCTTGAAATCTTTTCTTTCGGATGGTGTTGACTTAGAAAGTCACCTTGAACGAATAATTCCAAAAAATATTTCCGCGTGTCACGTGTAACATGTGAAATCCCCTATAAATCACAGTGTTGTTGATGAAATACCAAGAGACCTGATACCGACACTGAGAAGGAATCTTAACGAGATTAGAAGACTGCCAAAGTGGATGAAAGCCGAGTTCGAGTAACTCCGAGACCAATGAAAAAGACTTCTCCTACATCAAATGTATCTTACATTATCTTTCTTTCATTTTCCTATATGTCGAACGACGTCCGTAGAGGAAAGTTTCTTCTACGTCAAACTGTGAATCATTCATGTTGAATAAGCCGTAATCAAACATGCTCAACCCCAGTCCAGAAATAGGCATTGACTCTTTATTTAATCTAAACACTTAGTCAACTTCACTAGTAGATGTTCTAGTTACTACTTTTGCTGAGCCACATCTGTTATCTGCAACAACTCTTCCTCTACCACCCACTCTTCTCATCACACATCTGCAACAAACACCAGTTCCCACACCACCAACTGTTCTAAGCTCCTCACTACAAGATCTTCCCAACTTTGGCTCTTTATTCGGGTTTGACCATAGACTAAAAACTTTGGAAAACAACTTCTCAGAGTTCAATCAAACGAATCAATTTGCTGCAGCAGTTTCTTCAATTCCAGGCATTGTTGATGCGTACCTTGCCAACAAGATGCATGAAGCCGTCAAAACAGTTGTTCAGTTACAATCCAAAAGACTCAGAGATGAAGCCCAAGCTAAAAATGCAGACTTCCTCAACAAACTTGATGATAACATTAAGAAAATAATCAAGGATCAAGTCAAGGAACAAGTTAAAGCTCAAGTCTCTAAGATTTTGCCAAAAATTGAGAAGACTGTCAATGAACAACTCGAAGCTGAGGTTCTGACTCGTTCATCCAATGAATCTAAGACATCTCATGCTGTAGCCGCCAACCTATCTGAATTAGAGCTGAAGAAGATTCTCATAGACAAGATGGAGAGCAATAAGTCAATCCACAGATCTGATGAACAAAGGAATCTCTACAAAGCACTGGTTGACGCTTACAAAAGTGACAAGCTCATACTTGACACTTATGGAGATACTGTTTCGTTTAAAAGACGTAGAGATGATGAGGATAAAGACGAAGAACCCTCCGCTGGATCAAACCGGGGGTCCAAGAGAAGAAGAGCTGGAAAAGAACCAGAGTCTACCAGTGCACCAAAGGAAAAGACCTCCAAGACAACTGGCAAGTCAACTGAAGGGTCCAAATCTCATCACAAGTCTGCTGGCGAGTCTGCTCAAGCAGAGGAGCCAATGCACACTGCCAAAGATTTAGAAGAACCCGCACATCAGGAGTTCAAAACAGGAGTTACTGAAGATCAACCTAATGAAGAGACCTTTCAGCATCCTGATTGGTTTCAGAAACCAGCAAAACCTCCTACTCCCGATCATGATTGGAACAAGACTTTGCCTGATGCTCATGGACCTGTTCAACCTTGGCTAAGCTCTTTGGCCCAGATGGAAGATCCACATGAGTCGTTTAATGAGTTGATGGACACTCCCCTTGACTTCTCAGCATTCGTGATGAACCGGCTTAAAGTTGATACTCTAACTCCTGAATTATTAGCCGGTCCAACATTCGAGCTGATGAAAGGATCATGCAAGAGTCTGGTAGAACTTGAATATTTCTTTGAAGAAGTCTACAAGGCAACCACTGATCAATTAGACTGGAACAACCCTGAAGGTCAGCAATATCCTCATGATCTGCGAAAACCACTACCATTGATACCTAATTCTCGAGGTCGTCATGTCATACCTTTCGATCACTTCATCAACAATGACCTTGCGTATCTAAGTGGTGGTGTCTCAAGCCGAACATATACAACTTCAGTGACGAAGACCAGGGCTGCAGATTACGGGCATATCAAATGGATTAAAGATTTGGTCCCTAACATAATGTGGAGTCAAGTGCCTGTTAGCTACGACAAACATGCACTCTGGGGAATCTCACATTGGGGGCAAAAACGACAACAATTCTATGGATTTGCTGCTAACAGGGAATCTGCTCGAGATGTCTACTCCAAACGCAGAATCATTGTTGTCACAAATCTTCAAATAGTCGAATGGCACAATTACAAGCATCTGGATTGGATCACTGTTCGTAGAGATGATGACAAGCTGTACAAATTCAAAGAAGGCGACTTCAACAGGCTTCGCATTCAAGACATAGAAGACATGTTGCTTCTTCTTGTTCAAGGCAAATTGACAAATCTCACTGTTGAAGAACGCCTAGCTTTTAATGTCTCCTTGCGAATGTTTACAAAAGGCATTGTCATCTAAAGGCGTGTGGAAGATCTTTAATTAGGTGTCAAAAGTTACCAAAAGAAGCTCAACCTCACAAAGCCGGATACGTACAGATCAGATCTTAAACGAATGGAAGCTTATACAGCATACTCCAATCCCATAGGTTTCATTTACCAGAACAAAGACAAGAAGAACAGATTGATGAGTATTGATAAACTATACAAGTTTAGTGACGGTACACTAAATGATGTTCGGACTGCTCTTGATGATCATCTAAAGGGAATTCGGATGAAGTATCTTCCTTAGACTATCTGGAGACAAAATGATAGAGATAAAGCAGAAGCTATGATCCAGGCAATTGATAAACAGCTAAAGACCAGGAGGATTTTGCGGAGTTTGGAGAAATTTGTTGGTAGGAGATCGTATGAGGGTGACTTTCGACTGCTGCAAAGGACCATATGATTTATCATATGATGTCCTTATCATAACAGGTCAATCCTTGTGAATAATTAAAACTTGTAAATTTGTTTATATGTAGTATAAACATTATGGTAATATTAAGGAGTGCTCAAGTACAAAAATTTCAAATTATTGTACTTAGCACTGTCTTATATACCCTCATAAATTAAAGGGGAGCATTAAAATGTTCCTTATAGATTGTGTGTAACATTTTGTCCCCGAACGTTTAATCAATTGATATCTAAAATATCAAGGGATTAACATTTTGGATAAGGGGAGAAAATGTGATTAAACTGCATCTAATTTGGAATGAAATGTGATTGAATAAAATGGACTCAATGCACTCCACGCTTATCATGTACTACGATTACGATGCACAAGTTAAGGGGGAGCTTTTAGTGATGATGAAAAACTCTCAAAGTGTAAATCTTTTGATATTTATATCAAACACTTTGATTGAAATTCTCAATGTTTTTGGTT
>BQNB010031280.1:0-54114 GCA_026074375.1 Tanacetum coccineum
CCAGAACTAACTAATACTACCAGACTTAACTGTTATACTACCAGTATTAAGTCTTTTACAATATATTTCCCAACAAAGAAGGTTTTAGCCATTAGGGTTTTCGGTTGGGTTCAAAGCAATAACCAAACCCTCCTCACCTTTTGTGAGTCCCACGTCCTTACTACTTTGTTTTATGTATGCAATTCTTATGTCATAGTTGTGTGCTTGAAATCATTTAAAAACAAAATTTGTTTTCTATTGTTTTCGGATATGGGTCGAACGCACAATGAAACCCATAAAACACATTATGTGATTTATAAAACTTAGTTGTATGTTGTTATAAATCCATGTACTAGACACGTTTTAAAAATTAGATATATACTTGTTAAGGTTTAGTCGAGTGTAAGTTAAAACAATCACGACATTTGTTAGCTTTACCGTTTTAAACGTCATGATCATAAAACGCCTAAGTTGCCAAGTTTTAATAGGGTTCTTGATAAGTGCATAGTAGTAAGTGTAGAACTTAGCCCCTATGTAGTTTAGACGCGTTGGTTAGATAGGAGGAAAAACATATATGTATTGTTAGTCTAAAAACGCAGCCCACACCTATGATTTTATGTACGTTATTCGGCATTTAGGAATGGTCATAAAAATCGACACTTAGTTTATTTCAAAAATAAGACGTGTAAGGATTGTTTTGCCCCTGGAATCACCAAATTTTGCCAAATAATGAAGAAGTTAGAAAGTCTTAAAGTAGGCGGCAGAAAACGCCATTCTTTTCTCACTGTTTTCAACGAAACCAACAAAGCATTTCGCTCGAATTATTGTGGCCTACTTAGATACTGTTTAACCGAACCAATTATTGTTAATTAAAGTTCATAGTATCCTTTTTCAGTAGGAAGAAGAACCAACCAATTTTGTTTAGAAACGAGCTTGAAATTCGCAAATGAGACGGGTTGTTTTATCAAAGGTGTCGACATTTAGTCGAACACCTGGGGTGCGTGTAACCATGACAGGGTTGTGTGCATGATGACCTTTAGCCTCATTTTTGACCTAGTTAGCGACCCCGACACACAAATGTTACAAAAGATGAATTAAAGCCAGTAGGTCATAGTTTACTGAAGTATTTTTGTTTCGTCCTAATATAGAGTATCGAGGTCACAATCTGATCCCAAAACTCTGACCACGCAAACGTTACATGCTGAAATAACCCATTATTTTTCTAAGTATAAAAATTGCCTTAGCGAGACGCGTATGTTTAGCCCTATTTTTTAACCCATAAACGACCTTTTTGGACACGATTTATTTAACGAAAGTTGTAGACGACATGGTCAAGTTTCTAATAGGAATGTGTTTAGTTAGAGGTGCAGAGAAGAGCGTAGAGAAGCACGCGCGCGTCGAGAGCCGAGCGCGAGAGAGCCGAGAGTGTAAAACTCCAAGATGTCAAATGTAAAACTCCAAGACGTCACTGTTTTGTCTAATTGTTTGACACACTTAGAGACTAAACCAAGGGCTGATCTAAAATAATGTTTTAGAGTTTAGATGACCTAGTTTCCAAAAAGTCCGAAGTCGTAAATTATGTACTCATATTTTGACCACATTGACCCAATAAAGTTGACCATTTTAAAACGAGAAATTGTTTTCAAACATCATTATTTCAAATAGAGTTCAAGCACACACTAGGGACGAGATTGCAAGTATTTAGCTTATTATTTTTCCGTTTAGTAAATATGTATTATTTTCCATAGGTTACGGATAAAGTCTTATGCATCGTTTTTCGTGCCACTACCTTGCTACTACGTTATCATTACTTGTTGTGAGTTTATAGTCCCCACTTTTATACTTTTTCAATCATTTATCAAATCTCGGTGGATGAAGATCATGTTTTTGTTTTACAAAAGGATAGCAAGTACATTTTAAATTCAAATATTACAAGTTTGCCTAAGTAGCTATAACCCACTATGCCCATCATCATGAACTGTCAATTGCATATATGTAATTGTTAATTGCATTATGTGAGCGCGAATGTTATGAATAGATCTATTTGGGATTAACATCCCCGTTCGGGCAAGTAGCACTTGCTAGTTTACCGAGTTTGGCCGGAAACGATGAACGTATACCATTTGAAATCATAGATGTTACGAGTTGAACGTCTACATTGAGCACCATCATTCATATGTATTTGATATACATACCCCGTTTAGCTTCAGTGTCATGAGCTTAGTGCATTTCGTAATACATTTTTGTGAAATTGTATTTGTTACTTTATTACAGGGAAATCTTGTTATCCGCTTCATTTAATTTATAAACCTATAAATTCACCAACATTATTTTTGACAGTTTAAACATGTTTTCTCAGGTTAATAAGGTGCAAGTCTTGGATACATTAGATGGTCGTCTTTTAAAGTCATATTATCATGAAGATTTACATGCTTTACATTTTGGGTTATTGTTATGTTGTGAAATCTTTATTTGTCCAAGTTAAACAAGTTAAGCCTATGGGCTTCTTTGCTTGTAACAACCATTTATGAAATCAATGTATCGATTTAAACGACTCTTATAAGGTCGTTCTCATATCTTGTGCTATCGATCTATGAAGTAATACCCCTGGAACATCATATTCTGCTGTGGCCCATTTTGGGGGTGTTACAGATTTAATCAGAGCCAAGGTTATAGAGAACCAGGTCACATATTTTTTTGCACTTTAGGGTCTAAAACCGTTTCAACATTGTGTACCATTCAATAAGTTTTCAAAGGGACATACATACAAACAAATAGTGTTGCATCTAATATACATACTTACATGTCATGCATCATTTTAGCAATTATTGATTATACTAAGTGCTTACATAGGTTATATATGTGTTAATATTATATCACGTATATTACTGCTTGTCCTATATAATATACTTATACAAGTTTATATTATGGTTACAGATTTGCCATGTCATCAAACAACGCATTGTCCGCTATTACCTATACGGCTGTATCTTCTAATCAAACGACCATCAATCATGAGGGTTTTCCACTCGTGAATATGCCGGCGAGCCTTCCGAAGATGGAACCCATACGAGGAGGTTGCCCAACAAGGGCATGCACACCCACTGTCACCTGCCTTGGTACCTGATCCCATGGAGTTGGATGAGTATATACCAGTATATGTTTCGGAGCCAGAGCACCCGGAGTACCATGCACCATCAGATGATGACATTCAGGTCGAGGATCAGCCTTATGCTGATGATGCTTCACCGACGGCTGAGTCACCTGGATACATTGCTGACTCAGATTCGATGGAGGAGGATATATGGTGGATTTATAATTGATTATCTAGATGAGCTGAGGATGGCAAGAAGGTAAGATGATGAGGATCCCGAGGAGGATCTTAGTGAGGAGCATAAGCCCGGGGATGACGACGATGATGATGATACAGAGGATGAGGATGAGGAGCCCACTGAGGACGAGGAGGAGGAGGAGCACCTAGCTCCGGCTGATTCTTTTGTGGTACCTGTTGTTGACCCTGTTCCCTCAGCTGGGGATACAGAGGCATTTAAGACTGATGAGTCTGCACCTACACCTAGATCACCTCAGACTAGGGTCCCTTTTTCTCAGACACGTCTCTGTAGGGCACGGAAGACTGTCCGACTTGAGCCACCTATGTCAGCATCCATGGAGGCACGCATTGCTAAGCATGTTGCCGCACCTATACCACCCACCAACCCTACCTATGAGCAGGCACCATTGCGTCATAGGGCAGCCATGATCTATATGAGAGATGACATCCCTGAGGAGGACATGCCACCTCGGAGGAGATTTGTAGTACTTGCTGCTCCCCTACCTGGGTGTGATGTAGCAGAGAGTTCTGCTGCTGCTGCTAGAGCACCTAGAGGTCAGTATGATTTTGTTGATACTGTTGAGGCAGGACAGGGTTTGATTCGTAGTCCTGGTCATGATGCCCGGACTATTGCTAGAGCTGCTGACAGAGCAGAGGATGTTGGTTATGTTAGAGCTTTACAGGCTTCTAAGCATAGGATGATGACTTCCATTGAGGAAGTTAACTTGAGGGTCAGCTACCAGGTACAGGTTCGTAGGCAAGAGAGTGAGGATTTCTATACACAGTTGCATGACGCTCGGATTGACCGCAGAGACATTAGACTCGAGATTGGAAGTAGTAAGACGCCAGAGGACTGCTTTACGCTACAAAAAGTTGCATGAGGTACGCCAGGCTTACCTTAGTTTCGAGGCTCGTAACATGGCATTATTGGCGTGACTTGAGACACTGGAGGCTCACATGAGTCGTATGGAGTGGCAACGCCAGAGAGCTGAGGATGATGTAGTCAGACAAATCATGCATACCTAGGTGCTAGAGGCTAGAGCTCGGATTGATACGGTAGAGGACGCCGATAGTAGCTGTTAGTTGTACTTTTCACTTCTAGCTATCTTGTATAGTCTATTAAGCTTTATGTGTAACTCCCAACTAATAGACTCTAGGACGTATTTTCATTTTCTGTACTAGATCATTAGTGGTCATTTTGTATCTAAACAAATCATGTATGATTCGACATTATGTTATGAAATGTTGATGTATGATGTTATGGTTGATCTCATTTTATTCATTTTCCATTGTGTTGTGGTGTAGTTATTATTTTCATATCCATTTGTATCGACATTGTGATTATATCTCACGTACATTGTATTCTTGTGATTATTAGAATCATGAATGTAACAAGACAAGGAGCAAACGACGCCATGACCCCAGAATCCATTCAAGCTATGATTGATCAGGCAATCTAAAGAAACTCTACTCAGGATGACGGAAGCCAAAGTTCAGGAGGAGGAATCAGAAGGCCTGTGCAACTTGCACGTGTCTGTTCCTACCCCGACTTTATGAAATGCCAACCCTTGAACTTTAAGGGAACTGAAGGCGTTGTTGGCTTGTCCTAGTGGCTCGAAAAGATGGAATCAGTATTCCACATTAGCGGTTGTGCCGTTGAAAATCAAGTGAAGTTTGCTACCTGCACTCTGCTAGGTGATGCACTAACCTGGTGGAATGGTCATGTAAGAACCTTAGGTTATGATGCTGCTTATGCTATGACTTGGGGGACTTTCAAGTAGAATTTAACGGACAAATATTGTCCAAATGGTGAAATCAAGAAACGTGAAATTGAACTGTGGAATATTAAGGTCAGGGGAAATGATGTTGCAGCTTACACTCAGCGTTTCCAAGAACTAGCCTTGATGTGCACCAAATTTCTTGTTGATGAAACTGCAAAGATTAACAAGTAATTACACGGTGAACTTCTCGATAAACATTAGGAAATGTCATGTCTGCAAGACCCAAGACTCTTGATTTTGCTATCGAGTTGGCCAACGACTTGATAGATCAGAAACTCCGCACTTATGCGGAAAGGCGGAATGAAAACAAGAGGAAGGCTGATGATTCATCAAGAAACAACCAGCAACAACAACCTCACAAGAAGTAAAATATAGCTAGGGCATACACTGCTAGCCCTGGTGAAAAGAAGGTCTATACTGGGGACCTACCTCTGTGCAGCAAGTGCAATTACCATCACATTAGGCAATGTGCACCCAAGTGTGCAAAATGCAAGAGGTATGGTCATGCTACCACTGACTTTCGTGTCAATACCAACAACAACAATAACAACAACAACATCAAGAATTTAAAGGCGTGGCATGCTATGAATGTGGTAACACTAGACACATCAAGAAGAATTGCCTAAAACTGAAGAACCGTGGGAATAACAACGGGAATGGCATAGCTCAAAGAAGAGCTAGCTTTTGGAGTAAGAGATTCTAGAGCCCGGACCTAACGTCCATCACGATAATTTCTCCTCAATAACCATTATGCTACAATTTTGTTTGATACTGGTGCAGATAGGAGCTTTGTGTCTAATATCTTTAGTTCCTTGATTAACATTACCCCCACTACATTAGAAAATCATGATGACGTAGAATTAGCCAATGGGAAAATCTTAGGAGTTAACACCATATTTTGAGGTTGTACTCTAAACTTCATGAATCATTCTTTCAACATCGACTTGATGCCTGTCCCACTCGGTAGTTTTGATGTCATTATTGGAATGGATTGGTTAACAAAGTATCATGGAGTGATCATCTGTGACGAGAAGATTGTACGTGTTCCTTTCGGTAGAGAGTTGTTAATCTTTCAAGGAAATGGAAACAACCAAAGGGAAGAATCCTGACTAAATATCATTTCGTGCACTAAGGCACAAGAGTATTTGTCAAAGGGATGTGATGTCTTTTTGGCACACGTTACCGTGAAGGAAGCCAAAGACAAGTCGGAGGGGAAGCGACTAGAAGACGTGCCGATTGTCAGAAGACTTTTCTAAAGTTTTTTTCCTGAGACTTGTCGGGTATTCCACCAGTTTGACAATAAGAATTTCCAAATTGATTTGGTACCAGGTGCGGCGACATGTAGCAGGGCGCCTTTAACGTTGCAACCATCTCGAAATGAAAGAGCTGGAGGAACAACTTCAAGCAATATCTTACAAGGGATTTATAAGACCCAACTCTTCACCCTGGGGAACCCCGGTCTTATTCGTCAAGAAGAAAGACGGATCGTTTCGGATGTGCATCGATTATCATGAACTAAACAAGTTAACAGTAAAGAACCGTTACCCACTTCCTAGAATTGATGATTTGTTCGATCAACTTTAAGGGTCAAGTGTCTACTATCAGTTGACAGTTCGCGAAGAAGACATTCCCAGACCGCGCGTTAGGACGCGTTACGGGCATTATGAATTTCAAGTAATGCCTTTTGGTTTGACAAACGCACCTGTGGTATTTATGGACCTTATGAATCGGGTGTGCAAACCTTATTTGGATAAGTTTGTGATTGTCTTTATCGACGATATACTAATTTATTCAAAGACTAGGAAGAGCATGAAGAGCATCTCAAATTAATTTTGAAGTTGCTTAAGAAAGAGGAGTTACACGCAAAATTTTCCAAGTGTGAATTTTGGATCCCAAAAGTATAGTTTCTCGGACACGTGATTGATAGCAAAGGCATTCACGTGGACCCAGCAAAGATCGAGTCAATTAAAGATTGGGCATCTCCTAAGAGTCCAACAGAGATCCGCCAATTTTTAGGACTTGCCGGTTACTACCGCAGATTTATCGAGGGCTTCTCCAAGATAGCAAAGTCAATGACTAAGCTGACTCAGAAGAATGTGAAGTTTGACTGGGGAGAAAAGGAGGAAGCCGCATTTCAATTGATTAAACAAAAGTTGTGTAGCGCACCCATTCTGGCCTTGCCTAAAGGATCAGAAAACTTCGTTGTTTATTGCGATGCATCGCATAAGGGTTTGGGTGTCGTGCTTATGCAAAACGAGAAAGTTATAGCCTATGCTTCTCGACAACTAAAGATCCACAAGAAAAACTACACAACTCATGATCTGGAACTTGGAGTTGTGGTGTTCGCTCTTAAGATGTGGAGACATTACTTATACAGAACGAGGTGCACCGTATTTACTGACCATAAGAGTTTACAACATATCCTCGATCAAAAAGATTTGAACATGAGGCAACGACGTTGGTTGGAGTTGCTTAGCGATTACGATTGTGACATTCGTTACCACCTAGGGAAAGCAAACGTTGTTGTTGATGCTTTGAGCAGGAAAGAACGGCCTAAACCATTAAGAGTTCAAGCCTTAGTTATGACAATGGCTTGAATCTTCCCAAGAAAATCCTAGAAGCTCAGACCGAAGCATTGAAGCCAGAAAACCTCAGTGCTGAAGACGTTGGAGGCATGCTCAGAAAAGACCTCCTAAAGGAAAAGTTGGAACCCCGTGCTGACGAAACTCTATTTTGGACAACAGGAGTTGGTACCAGTTCTTTGATGACTTATGGACTCTAATCATGCACGAGTCCCATAAGTCGAAGTATTCAATTCATCCGGGTTCTGACAAGATGTACCAAGACTTGAAGCAGTTGTATTAGTGGCCTAACATGAAGGCGAATATTGCCATATATGTTAGCAAGTGTCTGACTTATTTTAAGGTCAAGGCAGAGCACCAAAAACCTTCGGGGTTGCTAGTCCAACCAGAGATCCCAGAATGGAAGTGGGAGAAAATCACCATGGATTTCATCACTAAACTTCCTAAGACGGCAAACGGTTATGACACCATTTGGGTGATCATGGATCGTCTTACAAAATCTGCTCACTTCCTACCAATGAGGGAAAATGACCCCATGGAGAAGTTAATGAAGCTTTACATGAAGGAGGTAGTCACCCGACATGGTGTGCCTGTTTCTATTATCTCCGATCGTGATGGTTAGATTTACTTCACTATTCTGGCAAGCACTTCATAAGGCTTTGGGAACTCGATTGGACATGAGTATGGCCTATCATCCTGAAACTTACAGTCAAAGTGAAAGGACTATCCAAACTTTGGAAGACATGTTACGCGCTTGCGTGTTAGACTTTGGAAAGAATTAGGATAGACACTTACCGTTAGTAGAATTCTCTTACAACAACAGCTACCATACCAACATAAAGGCTGCACCGATCGAGGCACTGTATGGACGAAAGTGTCGATCGCCCGTATGTTAGGCAAAAGTTGGAGATGCTCAGCAAACTGGCCCTGTAATAATTCATGAAGCCACAGAGAAGATCGTCCAAATCAATAACAGAATCCAAGCCGCTTGTGACCGACAGAAGAGCTATGCAAACGTTAGACGTAAACCAATGGTATTTCAAGTTGGTGACATGGTCATGTTAAAAGTTTCGCCTTGGAAAGGAGTTTGTGGTTTTGGCAAACGGGGGAAGTTAAACCCTAGGTATGTCGGTCCTTTCAAGGTGATCGAGAGAGTCGGAACGGTTGCCTATAAACTTGAGCTACCACAACAATTAAGCCGAGTTCATAACACGTTTCACGTGTCAAATTTGAAGAAGTGTCTGTCCGATGAATCACTTGTGATTCCGTTGGAAGAACTACGTGTTGATGACAAGCTCCACTTTATGGAAGAACCAGTAGAAGGTATGGATCGGGGATCAAACAATTATGAGGAAGTCACATTCCATCATTAAGGTTAGATGGAACTCTAAACAAGGTCCTGAGTTTACCTGGGAACGTGAGGATCAATTCAAGCAGAAGTACCCACATCTCTTCACCAAGACCGCTCCATCGTCAAGTGTCGCGTCTTAAGCCTTGGGGACAAGACTCATTCAATAAGGGAAGACTATAACACCCCATGATTTCAGGTCAAGTTACGACTCTGAGTTTTCATTATTTAATTATTTCCTTATAGATTTTAGCTCATTTCGCGTAACTATGCATTTAAACCGCTTTAGTTAAATCGCTAAGGTTAGCTAGAAACATCAACTACACTCATTAAGACTTTACATGATTCTTTCATAATCGTTATTTAATTGATTTTCACGACAAGAAAAGTTTCATGATCTCGTCCATTTAATTTTATCAAAGTAAAAATCCATTAAAATAAACTTCGCCAAAATCTTAACTTCTATACATTAGGAAACTAAATAAAACTTAGATAAACACCCATGTACTCCTAAAAACTAAGCATATAACTCATGCATATTCCCCCAACCCTTTGAACCATTAACATTGCCAAACAAGATAAGATTATAACAAAACAAATCTTTTCCTAATTTAACTCTTTTATCCAACGTGTAAAAGCCCAAAGCCCTTTTACAAAACCCACACATTCTCGTGATAAATACTAGCTGCCTCCCTTTTTGGTTTACTCCACGCAATCCACAGTATTACGACTTTTAGTTCCTGTACCAAGATGCTTACCCAATTTGCATGTTACATACACTTGTGAGTATTCTTTTGACTAGTCCTCATACCCTTCTATTCGGTTATAAGAAGAACCTTGGCTGAGTTTGGTGTTATCACAAATTCACAGTAGCTAAAAATCACCAACTCTCATATCTTTCTTTTCTCTAGTTCTGGTTTGACACCAACAAACACCCCTTCATACAAATACAAGAACGTATAAACCCTAGAAAACCCTAACCCTAAATCCATCCTTTGGTTTCTTTTTGGTCGACGAAAGCATACAAGCAGCAATCCCTTTTGTTCGTGATCACAAGCCGGTACAAGGTAGTTCAAGGGTCGTGGTTAAGTTGTTAAAAGTGGTGTTAGTTTTGTCGTTGAGGGTTTGTAACGAACAAGGGTTTCACTAGTCTTGGTTCAAAGCACGCCTTGTCTTCCTTGCTTATGAGTTTCGCACCATATTCTTTTATTAACAAATTTCATGCTTTGTCTTTGAGTGTGAGCAACATTATTGTTATTTAACCTCTATATTCAATCCTGTGCCTAAAAGTATGGCTTGAAAAACCTTAAAAGCAAAACAATTTTTGTATACCTTCTGATATAAAATAAAGTAACATTAAAAACCTTTATAAAATTGGTCAAGTGACTAGAAAGGGATATGGACCATGTTTATGCTAGGGTATTAAATGTAGAACTCAACCCCTTGGTGGTTTAGACGCGTTGGTTTAATAGAAAGAAAAACCTATATGTAATGTTAGTCTAAAACGCAGCCCACATATATATTTCGTACGTTATTTGGCATCTAGGAATGGTCATAAAAATCGACACTTTGTTTATTTCAAAAATAGGACATGTAAGGATTGTTTTGCCCCTGGAATCACCAAATTTCGCCAAATAATGAAGAAGTTAGAAAGTCTTAAAGTAGGTGGCAGAAACTGCCATTCTTTCTCACAGGTCTCAAAGATTGGTGTAAAAACCGTCACATTTCTCCCTGCTTTGTAAACGACCAGCGTGGCCTTTTCCTTGAATTATTGTAGCGATTTTATTAACTGAAATGACGAACCAATTATTGTTATTTAAAGCCTGAAGTATCAACTTTAAGCTAGAACAAAAATCACCCTTTTTCGTTTAGTAATCTGCTCGCAAATCAAGTGGGTACTTGGCTGTTTGTCACGAGTGTCGACAATCTGTCGAACACTTGGTGTGCACTCAGCCAGGTCTGCCCAACGTGCACCCCCATCTTTCGACCACTTTTTGACCCAGTTAACTACCCCGACACACGAAAGTTATAAAAGATAAATTAGAGCCAGTAGGTCCTAGTTTATTAAGATATTTTTGTTTCGTCCTAACATTGAGTATCGAGGTCACAATCTGATCCCAAAACTCTGACCACGCAAACGTCACATGCTGAAACCAACCTTTATTTTTCTAAGTATAAAAACTGCCTAGCGAGACGCCTATGTTTAGCCCTATTTTTAACCCGTTAAACGACCTTTTTGGACACGACTTATTTAACGAAAGTTGTAGACGACATGGTCAAGTTTTCAAATATATTTTTAGTTATCATTATCATTAACTAACGAATACGTAATTATATTGTAAAACTCCAAGTTGTCAAATATTAAAACTTGATAATATATACACTTAACTCAATTAGTAAACGTCATTGTTTCGTCTAATTATTTGACACACTTAGAGACTAAACCAAGGACTGATCTAAACTAATGTTTTAGAGTTTAGATGGCCTAGTTTCCAAAAAGTCCGAAGTCATAAATTGCGTACTTATATTTTGACCACGTTGACCCCATAAAGTTGACCATTTTAAAATGAGAAATTGTTTTCAAACATCGTTATTTTAAACGGAGCTCAAGCACACACTAGGGACGAGATTGCAAGTATTTAACTTATTATTTTTCCGTTTAGTAAATATGTATTATTTTTCCATAGGTTGCGGATAAAGTCTTTTGCATCGTTTTTTGTGCCACTACTTTGCTACTACGTTATCATTACTTGAAGTGAGTTTATAGTCCCCACTTTTATACTTTTTCAATCATTTATCAAATCTCAGGGATGAGATCATGTTTGTTTTACAAAATGGATGCAAGTACATTTTAATTCAAATATTACGAGTTTGCCTAAGTAGCTATAACCCACTATGCCCATCATCATGAACTGTTAATTACTGGATTGTAAGCGCGAATGTTATGAATAGATCTATTTGGGAATTAACATTCCTGTTCGGGCAAGTAGCACTTGCTAGTTTACCGGTTGGCCAAAAACGACGAATGTATACCATTTCAGACTCATAGATGTGACAGGTTGAACATCTACATTGGGCACCATCAGTTATATGTATTTGATATACATACATTGTTTAGCTTCAGTGTCATAAGCTTAGTGCATATTGTAATACATTTTTGTGATATTGTATTCGTTGCTTTATTACAGTGAAATCTTGCTATCCGCTTCATTTAATTTATAAACCTATAAATTCACCAAAATTATTGTTGACAGTTTAAACATGTTTTCTCAGGTCAATAAGGTGCAAGTTATGGGTACATTGGATGGTCGTCTTTTGAAATCATATCGCTATAAAGATTTACGTGCATTACATTTTGGGATATTGTTATGTTGTGAAATCTTTACTTTTTCAAGTTGAATAAGTTAAGCCTATGGGCTTTTGTAACAAACAATTTATGAAATCCATTGTATCAGTTTTTAAATGACTCTTTTAGAGGTCGTTCTCATATCTTGTGCTATTGATCTATGAAGTAATGCCTCCGGAACATCATATTCCACTGCGACCCATTTTGGGGGTGTTACACTTGCTCTCATGTAATGTAATTATATGCCTTCATGTTTATCTTGATGCTCAACGTTTATTTGCTTAGCTATTGAATGCATGTCTATTGTAAAGGCGTTTGTCTTTTTCTAGCAATTTAGATAAAATATCTCTTAGTTTATCTAAATAACACATGCTCCTAAATGCTAAATGCTAACATGTTTTACATGACAATTGCATTTAAAATTATCATGTTTTGTATACATCATTTTACATGACTTACGTGTTAATTGTGCACCTACACTATGTCAATTTAATGTATGACAATTAACGTTTAGATGTCATATAGTCTTACATATTAATATCGTTGATTATTGTGTTGATGCATGCTTAGATAAACTTGCATGCTTATATCTATATGTCAAACGCATCGTAAAATGGTCTTAAATCTCCTAGAGTCTTCACTCACACATTCCCTTAATCGTCATCTCGATGTCTTCCAAACAATCTACTCTTCTGTCAAGGAAACGTATGTACCAGTATATGTTCTGGAGCCAGAGCACCCGGAGTACCATGCACCATCAGATGATGACATTCAAGTCGAGGATCAGCCTTATGCCGATGATGCTTCACCGACTGCTGAGTCACCTGGATACACTGTTGACTCAGATTCAATAGAGGAGGATACTGATGAGGATTCTATTGATTATCCAGATGAGCCTGAGGATGGCGAGGAGGATGACGATGAGGATCCCGAGGAGGATCCCGAAGAGGATCCTAGTGAGGAGCATGAGCCCGAGGATGACGACGATGATGATGATACGGATGATGAGGATGAGGAGCCCACTGAGGTGGACCGAGACAGGAGAGCACATAGCTCCGTTGACTCTTCCTTAATACCTATTGATGACCTTGTTCCTCAAGCTGGGGATACAGAGCATTTGAGACTAGACTGATGAGATCTACCTACACCTGGATCACCTCAGACTAGGGTCCCTTTTTCTCAGACACGTCTCCGTAGGGCATGGAAGACTGTTAGACTTGAGCCACCCATGTCAGCATCCATAGAGGCACGCATTGCTGAGCATGCTGTCACACCTATACCACCCACTAGCCCTGCCTATGACCAGGAACCACTAGGTCATAGGGCAGCCATGATTCGTATGAGATATGATATCCCCGAGGAGGACATGCCACCTCAAAGGAGATTTGTACTTACTGCTCCCCTACCTGGGTGTGACGAGCAAAATTCTTCTGCTGCTGCTACTATAACCACCAAGAAGGTCATATGATTTTGTTGTATACTGTTGAGGTAGCAAGTTAGATTCGTAGTCCTTGGGTATGATGACCCCCCCCCGTACTGTGCTAGACTGCTGACAAGATAGAGGCGTTGGTTATGTTAGAGCTTTACAGGCTTCTAAGCATAGGATGATGACTTCCATTGAGGAAGTCAACTTGAGGGTCAGCTACCAGGCACAGGTTCGCAGGCAAGAGAGTGAGGATTTCTATACACAGCTGCATGACGCTCGGACTGACCGCAGAGACATTAGACTCGAGATTGATGTAGTGAGAGGCCAGAGGACCGCTTACGAGACAGAGTTGCATGAGGTACGCCAGGCTTACCTTAGTTCTGAGGCTCAGAACAGGGCATTATTGGCGCGACTTGAGACACTAGAGACTCACATGAGTCGTATGGAGTGGCAGCGCCAGAGAGCTGAGGATGATGCAGTCAGACAGATGATGCGTACCCATGTACTAGAGGCTAGAGCTCAGATTGATACGGTGGAGGACACCGGCAGTTCCAGGTATTGTTCTTTCATTTCTACTATCTTGTATAGTCTATTAAGTTTTATGGGTAACTCCCAGCTAATAGACTCTAGGACGTATTTTTATTTTCTGTACTAGATCATTAGTGGTCATTTTGTATTCAAACAAATCATGTATGATTCGACATTATGTTATGAAATGTTGATGTTTTATGTTATGAGTGACATCATTTGTATTTATTCACTCTCCATTGTGTTGTGGTGTAGTTATTACTATCATACCCATTTGAATCGACATTGTGATTATATCTCACGTACATTGTATTCTTGTGATTAATAGAATCATGCCTGTAACAAGACAAGGAACAAACGACGCCATGACTCCAGAATCCATTCAAGCCATGATCGATCGGGCAATCCAAAGAAACTCTACCCATACTCAGGATGATGCAAGCCAAAATTCGGGTGGAGGACTCAGAAGGCCTGTGCAACCTGCACGTGTCTGTTCCTACGCCGATTTCATGAAATGCCAACCCTTGAACTTCAAGGGAACTGAAGGCGTTGTTGGCCTGTCTCAATGGCTCGAAAAGATGGAATCAGTATTTCACATTAGCGGTTGTGCCATTGACAATCAAGTGAAGTTCGCTACCTGCACTCTGCTAGGTGCTGCACTAACCTGGTGGAATGGCCATGTGAGAACCTTAGGTCATGATGCTGCCTATGCTATGACTTGGGGAACTCTCAAGAAGAAGTTGACGGACAAATATTGTCCAAAAGGTGAAATCAAGAAACTTGAAATTGAACTGTGGAATCTTAGGGTCAGGGGAAACGATGTTGCAGCCTATACTCAGCGTTTCCAAGAACTAGCCTTGATGTGCACCAAATTTCTTGCTGATGAGACCGAAAAGGTTGACAAGTACATCAGTGGACTTCCTGATAACATTCATGGGAATGTCATGTCTGCAAGACCTAAAACTCTTGATGATGCTATCGAGTTGGCCAACGACTTGATGGATCAGAAACTACGCACTTATGCGGAAAGACAGAATGACAACAAAAGGAAGGCTGATGATTCATCAAGAAACAATCAACAACCCCACAAGAAGCAAAATGTAGCTAGGGCATACACTGCTGGCCCTGGTGAAAAGAAGGCTTATACTGGAACTCTACCTCTGTGCACCAAGTGCAATTACCACCACACCGGGCAATGTGCACCCAAATGTGGAAACTGCAAGAGGTATGGTCATGCTACCAATGATTGTCGGGTCAATACCAACAACAACAACAACAACAACAACAACAACAACAAGAATCAAAAGGCAGGAGCATGCTATGAATGTGGTAACACCGGTCACATCAAGAAGAACCATGGGAATAGCAACGGGAATGGCATAGCTCAAGGAAGAGCTTATGCTTTGGGAGGAAGAGATGCTAGCCCAGACTCTAACGTCATCACGGGTACGTTTCTCCTCAACAACCGTTATGCTACAATTTTGTTTGATACTGGTGCGGATAGGAGCTTTGTATCTAATACCTTTAGTGCCTTGATTAACATTACCCCTACTACGTTAGAAAGTCATTATGATGTAGAATTAGCCGATGGGAAAATCATAGGAGTTAACACCATAATTCGTGGTTGCACTCTAAACTTCATGAACCACCCTTTCAACATCGACTTGATGCCGGTCCCACTCGGTAGTTTTGACGTCATTATTGGGATGGACTGGTTAACAAAGTATCATGGAGTGATCATCTATGACGAGAAGATTGTACGTGTTCCATTCGGAAGAGAGATGTTAATTTTTCAAGGCAATAGAAACAACCAAAGGGAAGAATCCCGACTAAATATCATTTCGTGCACTAAAGCACAAGAGTATTTGTCAAAGGGATGTGATGTCTTTTTGGCACACATTACCATGAAGGAAGACAAAGACAAGTCGGAGGGGAAGCGACTTGAGGACGTGCCGATTGTCAGAGCCCTTTTCCTGAAGTTTTTACCCTAAGTCTTTTCCCGGTATTCCACCAGCTCGACAAGTTGAGTTCCAAATTGATTTGAATACCTGGTGCTTGCACCTGTAGTCACGGGTTCCTTATTCATTGCACCATCAGAAATGAAAGAACTGGCGGAACAACTTCAAGAACTATCTGACAAAGGCTTTATAAGACCTAGTTCCTCACCCTGGGGAGCTCCGGTCTTGTTTGTCAAGAAGAAGGATGGTTCGTTCCAAATGTGCATCGATTATCTGGAACTGACAAGCAATATGAAAGCACCGTTATCCGCTTATGAGAATTGATGACTTGTTCGATCAACTTCAAGGGTCGAGTGTCTACTTGAAAATCGACTTACGATTAGGTTACCATCAGTTGAGAGTTCGCAAAGAATACATCCCCAAGACCGCGTTTAGGACGAGTTATGGGCATTATGAATTTCAAGTAATGCCTTTTGGTTTGACAAACGCACCGGCGGTATTTATGGACCTCATGAATCGGGTGTGCAAACCTTATTTGGATAAGTTTGTGATTGTCCTGATCGACGATATACTAATTTATTCAAAGAACAAGGAAGAGCATGAAGAACATCTCAAATTAATTTTGGAGTTGCTTAAGAAGGAGGAGTTGTACGCAAAATTTTCCAAGTGTGAATTTTGGATTCCAAAAGTACAGTTTCTCGGACACGTGATTGATAGTAAAGGCATTCACGTGGACCCTGCAAAGATCGAGTCAATTAAAGATTGGGCATCTCCTAAGAGTCCAATAGAGATCCACTCGCCGGTTATTACAGAAGGTTCATTGAAGGTTTCTCCAAGATCGCAAAGTCCATGACTAAACTAACTCAGAAGAATGTGAAGTTCGACTGGGGAGAAAAGGAGGAAACTGCATTTCAGTTGATCAAGCAGAAGCTATGTAGCGCACCTATTCTGGCCTTGCCTAAAGGATCAGAAAACTTTATTGTTTATTGCGACGCTTCGCATAAAGGATTGGGTGTTGTGCTTATGCAAAACGAGAAGGTTATAGCCTATGCCTCTCGACAACTAAAAATTCACGAGAAAAACTACACCACTCATGACCTAGAGCTTGGAGCTGTAGTGTTTGCCCTTAAGATGTGGAGACACTACTTATACGGGACAAAGTGTACCGTGTTCACCGACCACAAGAGCTTACAACATATCCTTGACCAAAAAGAGTTGAACATGAGACAACGACGATGGTTGGAGCTTCTTAGTGACTACGATTGTGAAATCCGCTACCACCCGGGGAAGGCGAACGTAGTTGCTGATGCATTAAGCAGAAAAGAAAGGGTTAAACCTTTAAGGGTCCGAGCCTTAGTCATGACTATTGGCTTGAACCTTCCTAAACAAATCCTAGAAGCTCAAACCGAAGCATTAAAACCTGAAAACCTCACTGCTGAAGATGTTGGAGGTATGCTCCGACAAGACCTTACAAAGGAAAGATTGAAACCCCGTGCGGACGGAACCTTATGTTTAAACAACAGGAGTTGGTTACCGTGTTATGGCGACTTAAGGACTCTAGTCATGCACGAGTCTCATAAGTCAAAATATTCTATTCATCCGGGTTCTGACAAGATGTACCAAGACTTGAAGCAGTTGTATTGGTGGCCTAACATGAAGGCGAATATTGCCACTTATGTTAGCAAGTGTCTGACTTGTTCTAAAGTCAAGGCAGAGCATCAAAAACCTTCCGGTTTACTAGTCCAACCGGAGATTCCAGAATGGAAGTGGGAGAAAATCACCATGGATTTCATCACTAAACTCCTAAGACGACAAATGGTTATGATACCATTTGGGTGATCGTTGATCGTCTTATAATCCTGCTCACATTACGTTCCTACCAAAAGGAAACTGATCCCAATGAAGAAGTTAAGGAAGCTTTACCATAAGGAAGTAGTCTCCCGACATGGTTTGTCCAGTTTCTATTAGCCCTCCGATCAGTGAATGTAGATTTACATCACTACACATATTCTGGCAAGCACTTCATAAGGCTTTTGGGAACCCGATTGGACATGGAGTACGGCCTATCATCCTGAAACTGACGGTACAATATTTTTTTGAAAGGACTATCCAAACTTTAGAAGACATGTTACGCGCTTGCGTGTTAGACTTTGGAAAGAATTGGGATAGACATTTACCGTTAGTGGAATTCTCTTACAACAACAGTTACCATACCAGCATAAAGGCTGCACCATTCGAGGCACTGTATGGGCGAAAGTGTCGATCACCCATGTGTTGGGCAGAAGTCATGAAACCACCAAGAAGATCGTCTAAATCACCGATACTCAGCTTACTGGTCCTACAATAATTCATGAAACCACTGAGAAGATCGTCCAAATCAAAAGTAGAATCCAAGCCGCTCGTGACCGACAAAAGAGCTATGCAAACATTAGACGTAAACCAATGGTATTCCAAGTTGGTGACAGGGTCATGTTAAAAGTTTCACCTTGGAAAGGAGTTGTGCGTTTTGGCAAATGAGGGAAGTTAAACCCTAGGTATGTCGGCCCTTTCAAGGTGATCGAGAGAGTCGAAACTGTTGCCTATAAACTTGAGCTACCACAACAATTAAGCCGAGTTCATAACACGTTTCACGTGTCAAATCTGAAAAAGTGTCTGTCCGATGAATCACTTGTGATTCCGTTGGAATAATTACGTGTTGATGACAAGCTCCACTTTGTGGAGGAACCAATAGAAGTTATGGATCGTGAAATCAAACAATTGAAGAGAAGTCGCATTCCTATCATTAAGGTTAGATGGAACTCTAAACGAGGTCCTGAGTTTACCTGGGAACGAGAGGATCAATTCAAGCAGAAATACCCACATCTCTTCACCAAGACCGCACCGTCGTCAAGTGCCGCATCTTAAGCCTTGAGGACAAGGCTCATCTAATGGGGGAAGACTATATGTAACACCCCCAAAATGGGTCGCAGCGGAATATGGGTTTGGGAGCGTTACTTCATAGATCAACAACACAAGATATATAAGAACGACTTTTAAAAGTTTCGTTTAAAACCGATACATTAGATTTAGCAAAATGTTTGTTACAAAAGCCCGAAGCTTTACTTGTTCATTGTTAAATTATTCAAAGATTCTAGTTCATAATAAATGTTCCTCCAAAATATAATGCAACCAAATCTTTAATGCAAATGACTTCCAAAATAAGGACCACCAATGTATCCCTTGTCTTAGGTACCAATCCCTTGTCTTGTACCTCAAGTCTCCTGAGAAAAACTGCGTAAAATGTTAACAATAAATGTGGTGAATCAAAGTTTGTAAATTGTATGAGTGTAGACCACAATTATTATAGATGTGTATTAGCATGTATAACAATACCAAAACAGTAATATTTGCATGGTATCCAATATTCAAAATAGTAAGTGTGCATGAAATACAATACCAAAATAGTAAGTATTGCATGTATACAATATCCAAAGCGCTAAGTATATAGCAAGGTATACAATATCCAAAAACAGTAAGTATGCATGGATCAATATCCAAAACAGTAAGTATTTCAAAGTTACTTGCGTCCAATTGTAAAACAAAGCATGTTCTCACCCCAAAACTTGTAAATCAAAAATGTAAAACGTGGGGCTATGAACTCACCTTGAGTTAATGAATATCAAGTATATCACAGATAATGCGTCACGGTAATGATCGAGTGCAACCTAATCCAATATAGGTCGTATAAGCACTAAGCACTTTGATTAACTAATACCATATACAATTCTATATAGCTACATCACCATCTAATCGTTTTAGTGAAATCACATTTATAAAGTAAAAATGTTTGTAAATGCCTTGTTAGTAAAAATTGACGTCAACATTCCGTTCTTCGCTTTTAAGCCCGATTTTTTTACGTTTCTATGCCCCCACCCACGCGCTTTTGAGTATTAAGACGAGCTATCAAAATATGACATTTTCATATTTTTGACCTACTGGTGAACAGTACTTTTTACTGTTCACACCAGTTTATAAAATTATTTTTATAGTTTTAGTTATCGTAAAACTCGTAAATGTCATATTTTATTCGTTATAGCTCCGTTTTTAGCGATTCTTTCGAGCACGTCTTCGTTTTTAAAAGTTCTATCATATTAATGATGTTTTCAAAATGTATAAACCTGAGATGAACAGTAACTTTTATAAAATTAGTTTTATAAAAGTATTTATTAACGTAAACTACGTATCTTTTTCGTTATTAATCCGTTTTTCGAGTTTCTTACCTTTTTGGAATCGTCATGAGACGTACTATTTAATAAGAATATAAAATAAATACTTTTATTTTCGAACCAAAACAGAAGGTTTTGATGTTTGTGTTAAAAACATGTTTTAAACTTGATTTTGTACTTTTAAGTTTAACCATCTTGCTACAAGTCCATTACAACATCCATTATCACATGTATTACCTTCCTAGGGTCCTTAAGTCCATCATTGTCCAAGAAATATCCAAGGATCACAAGATCCAAATGTGTACATACCTATTTATCCATGAACTTTCATAAGAAACTTTTTATACTTTTACCTATATATGCTTTACATAACTTAACCATCACTCATATAGTGTATATACTTGCTTATTATCATGATCCATGACATCCATATATCATATAACAAAGTTTACCAAAATCATAAACAAGTGTAAAAATCCATTTTTACAAGTAAATAAGTTCCTAGATGGTGATTAACTACATAGACATTATATACACATAAAATCATAAATGTAAAGAGATTAAGGTTTTTAGGTAACCTTAATATGAAGTGTGGTGATGAAAAAAGTGATCTAAACTCTTGTTTAGAAACCAAACCCTAACTTGCAAGACTTGAAAACACTAATCTCAACCAAAACCTTAATCTTGCTTAACCCTTGTAAATGCCTAAACCAATCCTTCTAACCACCGTTGGACATCTTAGATATCATGTAGGAATGTGTGTAAATATTGTAAGTAAAATTTTGTATGGATTTTGGTTTTGAGCCGTGGCTATAAGGTGCACAAATGAGAGATTTATGTTATTTTCACCTTATGAAATAGATATGTATGTGTATAATATCTAGTTACTTGCAATATATATTCAAAGACTAGTCAAAAAGTGTACATGGAAGTCCAAGACAAGATGAGGGTTTCATGGGAAGTCTTATGGTCAAGGCATGGTCTTTTCTTGTGAAAGTCCTTATGTTTTAATGAAATGTGTTGTACAAAATCAAGTTGCTAGATTTTTATGATATTTCTTTGATCTTTATCACCAAATCCGGCCACTTATTGATATATATGATATTATGTTATAAATTTTGGGTATTGGGTACAATTGTGGGTATTTGTTGAAGCGTAGAAAAGTTTTGGTGGTTTCGGGAATGCCTAAACGCATTTTATCACACTTTACGTAATCACTAAAAATACAATAAACAAAGTCAATAATTATCCTCAAAATAATTACTTGACACTTGCTTGATGTAAACGTTTAATCGTTTGATGCCCGTTTACATTGAATGGTAATTTTTAGCTTACGCGATTTAACTTAACGTTTACGGTTTAAAAGCAAACGCGTACAACACTAAAAATAATTAGTGAATTTATTGACGACGTAAATGACCCTAAAATACGGGGTGTTATACTATAACACCCTGTGTTTTCAGGTCATATTAAAATTTCAATAGTTCTACTTTCTTGCTAGTCATAGCCTCTTTACGTGTTTACTCTTATTTTAAGACGCTTAGTTAAACCCTAATGAGGTAAAGTTTAATCTAGGATTAATTAATAACTAGAATAGGACTACGTTTAACCTAAAGACCTTAGTTATCATTTTTCGACCTAACTAACCAAAAATCAAATATAGGTCATCTGAATCCTTTTTACCACCATCTAGCATTTAAGTTCAAAGAGTAAATTAACAAGTCCAACATTTCTACACTTGTTTTAAAATGGTGCACATAATAAAATTCTTAAACAATAAAAATAAAACAAGAAACTAATACACACTCTTATAAAACCTAGACTAAATTTTCGTGTATGCCAACTTCATAAAATCTGCATTTGTTAAATTTAGATAAGATGTACAAAGACCCATTCCTAGTATAGCTCTTTTACCCAACAAATAAAGCCCAACGTCTCCTTTTTATAAATCCCTAAGGACTCACGTGATAACTTGGCTGCTCCTCCTCTTGATTTTGCTTCCACGCATCAAACAGTAATCACCTTTATATTTTCTTGTACATTGACCACTTACAAGTCCCAAAAATCCTTGCCTTATTCGGATTTACATGTGAACGTGACTTCAAGGAGGGACACTATGCATGCTTTGCTTTGTGAGCATAAAAAGGGCTTTACACACTCCTTTGCAAACACAGAGAACACAACACAACTCCAATTATCATCATACCCTCTCTTTTCCTTGCTTTTCTTGACCTTTTATCCTTGTTTTCGACTCACATACCACACAGTCATCGCAACATCACTTTCGGCATAAACCCTAAACCCAAGAAACCCTAACTAAGTTATTTAGTGTTGAGTTTCCCTGTGGTCATCCACATTTAGGCAGCAAGTTGAGGTGTGGGTTCGTGATTATAAGAGGTGCAAGTAGCCACGATTAGCTAATTGTTGGGGTATTCGGTTTTGTATACGCAAGGGGTAAAAAGGGTTTGAGTATTCACCACTTCTTTGGGCCAAGTTCTTCGCGTTCATCTCTACGTTTTTGTGAGCAATCATTCCTTGTTAATTATCTTTTAAATGCAATTCATATGTCTATAGTTGTGTGCTTGAAATCGGTTAAAAACAAAATACGTTTTCTGTTTGTTTTTTTGATATAGGTCGAATACACAGTAAAGCCCCATAAAATGTGTTATGTGACTAATAAAACTTGAGTTAAACCTTTGAATCATACTGTTATTAGGTCATGGAGTAGGTCCTCTTAAGTCAGAATATGTGTTGTGTTAGTCGGATAGTAAGCTAAAAATATGCACGACATACTCCTTATAACACGCAGAAAATTGGCAACTTTGAGAATATAATTCGACCCGTAAACATAAATGGTAAATCCAAAACTTAGTGGCTTGTGGTAGCAGACATATTGAGGTTTAATTTACAACTGGAATCATCGAATTTGAGCAAGAAAACGAAGTGGTTATAGCCCTTTAAATACTCTAGGAAAAACCTGCGCACTTTACCCTCTCTTGTAAAACAGCCAGCGAGGCCTTTTCCTTGAATTATTGTGACGAATTTACTAAATGAAATAACGAACCAAACAATGTTACTTAAAGCCTGAAGTGTCATCTTTATTTAGGAATAAAAGCTAGTCATTTTTGTTTAGTAATTAGCTCGTAAATTTCATTTAAAAAGGGGTGTTCGTAACAAGTGTGGACATTATGTCGAACACCTAGTGGGGCATCGGTCAAAAGCTTGCCCACGAGCATGTCTACCTTTAGCACACGTTTTGACCCCGTAACTGACCCAGACACAGAAAAAACAAACTTATAAAAGATAAAATTGACAATAGACCAGGCCTAGTTTTACTAAGGTATCTTTATCTCTCCTAAAGGTTGAGTATCAAAGGCGTCAAACCTAGGCCAAAACACTGACCACGCAAAACAGCACATGTTGAAATAAACCCCTATTATTTTTCTAAGTCTGGAAAACTGTCCTAGCGACACGCACATGTTTAGCCCCGTTTTAAACCCGTTAAACGACCTTTTTGGACAAGACTTAATTAACGAAAGTTGTAGACGACCTGGTCAGGTTTTTAAATCTGTTTTTAGTTGGCATTTTCGTTAAGTAATGAATCTAAAAAATAATCCTAAAACTCTACGTGTGTCACACAGATTTAGAAATAAAACTTAACTTTATCTCTAACACATTGGCTTTATTTTTGTCACAACTTAACCGATTTATTAGACGCACTTAGAGACCTAACTAAGGACCAAACTAAACTAATGTTTTAGAGTATATGCGACCTAGTTTCCAAAAAGTCCAATATCGTAAATTACGTGTTTATATTTTGAACGCATTGACCCAATAAAGTTGACCACTTTAACATAAGAATTTACTTTCAAACGTCATTATTTTAAATGGAGCTCAAGCACACACTAGGGACGAATTGTAAATATTTAGTTTTATATTTTCCGTTTAGTAAATATGTATTATTTTTACATAGGTTGCGGATAAAGTCTTTTGCATCGTTTTTCGTGCCACTACCTTGCTATTCCGTTATCATTACTTGATGTGAGTTTATAGTCCCCATCTTACTCTTTTTAAATCGTTTATCAAATCTCGGGGATGAGATCATGTTTGTTTTACAAAATGGATGCAAGTACATTTTAATTCAAATATTACGAGTTTGCCTAAGTAGCTATAACCCACTATGCCCATCATCATGAACTGTTAATTACTAGATTGTAAGCGCGAATGATATGAATAGATCTATTTGGGATTAACATCAATAGATCTATTTGGGATTAACATCCCTGTTCGGGCAAGTAACGCTTGCTAGTTTACCGGTTGGCCAGAAACGACGAACGTATACCATTTGGACTCATAGATGTTACGGGTTGAACATCTACATTGGGCATAATCATTCATAGGTATTTGATATACATACATTGTTTAGCTTCGGTGTCATGAGCTTAGTGTATTTCGTAATACATTTTTGTGATATTGTATTCGTTACTCTATTACAGTGAAATCTTGCTATCCGCTTCATTAAATTTATAAACCTATAAATTCACCAACATTATTGTTGACAGTTTAAACATGTTTCTTAGGTCAATAAGGTGCAAGTCATGGGTACATTGGATGGTCGTCTTTTGAAGTCATATCACTACAAAGATTTGCGTGCATTACATTTTAGGATATTGTTATATTGTGAAATATTTACTTTTCAAGCTGAACAATTTAAGTCTATGGGCTTTTGTAACAAATCATTTATAAAATCCAATGTATCAGTTTTCAAACAACTCTTTTAGAGGTTGTTCTCATCTCTTGTGTTATTGATCTATGAAGTAATACCCTCGGAATATCATATTCCGCTGCGACCCATTTTGGAGGTGTTACAGATTGGTATCTAGAGCCAAGGTTATAGAGAACCAAGTCAAATGTTTTTACTTGGTCTATAACCGTCTTCAAACATTGTGTCATTCAAAAGTTTTCAAAGGGACATACATACAACCAAGTAGTGTTTCATCTAGTTTGCATCTAATATACACACTTACTTGTCATGCATCATTTTAGCATTAGTTGATTATACTAAGTGCTTACATAGGTTATATACGTGTTAATATTTCATTACGTATATTAATGATGGTCTTATATAATATACTTATACAAGTTTATATTATGGTTACAGATTTGCCATGTCATCAGACAACGCATCGTCCGCTGTTACCTATACGTCCGTATCTTCTGATTCAAACGGACCATCATCATGGGGTATTCCACTCGTGAATGCCGGCGAGCTTCCGGAGATGGACCCGTACGAGGAGGTTGCCCAACAAGGGCAGGCACACCCACTGTCACCTGCCTATGTACCTGATCCCATGGAGTTGGATGAGCATGTACCAGTATATGTTCCGGAGCCAGAGCACCCGGAGTACCATGCACCATCAGATGATGACATTCAGGTCGAGGATCAGCCTTATGCTGATGATGCTTCACCGACCGCTGAGTCACCTGGATACATTGCTGACTCGGATTCGATGGAGGAGGATACTGATGCGGATTCTATTGATTATCCAGATGAGCCCGAGGATGGCGAGGAGGATGATGATGAGGATCCTGAGGAGGATCCCGAGGAGGATCCTAGTGAGGAGCATGAGCCCGAGGATGACGACGATGATGATGATACAGATGATGAGGATGAGGAGCCCACTGAGGACGAGGAGGAGGAGGAGCACCCAGCTCTGGCTGACTCTTCTGCGGTACCTGTTGTTGACCCTGTTCCCTCAGCTGGGGATACAGAGGCATTTGAGACTGATGAGTCTGCACCTACACCTAGATCACCTCAGACTAGGGTCCCTTTTTCTCAGACACGTCTCTGTAGGGCACGGAAGACTGTCCGACTTGAGCCACCTATGTCAGCATCCATGGAGGCACGCATTGCTGAGCATGCTGCCGCACCTATACCACCCACCAACCCTACCTATGATCAGGCACCATTGGGTCATAGGGCAGCCATGATCCGTATGAGAGATGACATCCCCGAGGAGGACATGCCACCTCGGAGGAGATTTATACTTACTGCTCCCCCACCTGGGTGTGATGTAGCAGAGAGTTCTGCTGCTGCTGCTAGAGCACCTAGAGGTCAGTATGATTTTGTTGATGATGTTGAGGCCGGACAGGGTTTGATTCGTAGTCCTGGCCATGATGCCCAGACTATTGCTAGAGTTGCTGACAGAGCAGAGGATGTTGGTTATGTTAGAGCTTTACAAGCTTCTGAGCATAGGATGATGACTTCCATTGAGGAAGTTAACTTGAGGGTCAGCTACCAGGCACAGGTTTGCAGGCAAGAGAGTGAGGATTTCTATACACAGTTGCATGACGATCGGACCGACCGTAGAGACATTAGACTCGAGATTGATGTAGTGAGAGGTCAGATGACTGCTTACGAGACAGAGTTGCATGAGGTACGCCAGGCTTACCTTAGTTCCGAGGCTCAGAACAGGGCCCTATTAGCGCGACTTGAGACACTAGAGACTCACATGAGTCATATGGAGTGGCAGCGCCAGAGAGCTGAGGATGATGCAGTCAGACAGATCATGCGTACTCAGGTGCTAGAGGCTAGAGCTCGGATTGATACGGTGGAGGACTCCGATAGTAGCTGTTAGTTGTATTTTTCATTTCTAGCTATCTTGTATAGTCTATTAAGCTTCATGGGTAAATCCCAGCTAATAGACTCTAGGATGTATTTTCATTTTCTATACTAAGATCATTTGTGGTCATTTTGTATCCAAACAAATCATGTATGATTCGACATTTTGTTATGAAATGTTGATGTATGATGTTATGGCTGATCTCATTTTATTCATTTTCCATTGTGTTGTGGTGTAGCTATTATTATCATATCCATTTGTATCGACATTGTGATTATATCTCACGTACATTGTATTCATGTGGTTATTAGAATCATGCATGTAACAAGACAAGGAGCAAACAATGCCATGACTCCAGAATCCATTCAAGCTATGATCGATTGGGCAATCCAACGAAACTCTACCCATACTCAGGATGATGCAAGCCATAATTCGGGTGGAGGACTTAGAAGGCCTGTGCAACCTGCACGTGTTTGTTCCTACACTGATTTCATGAAATGCCAACCCTTGAACTTCAAGGGAACTGAAGGCATTGTTGGCTTGTCTCAATGGCTCAAAAAGATGGAATCGGTATTTCACATTAGCGGTTGTGCCATCGACAACCAAGTGAAGTTCGCTACCTGCACTCTGCTAGGTGCTGCACTAACCTGGTGGAATGGTCATGTGAGAACCTTAGGTCGTGATGCTGCCTATGATATGACTTGAGAGACTCTCAAGAAGAAGTTGATAGACAAATACTATCCAAAAGGTGAAATCAAGAAACTTGAAATTGAGCCGTGGAATCTTAAGGTCAGGGGAAACGATGTTGCAGCTTATACTCAGCGTTTCCAAGAACTAGCCTTGATGTGCACCAAATTTCTTGCTGATGAGACCGAAAAGGTTGACAAGTACATCAGTGGACTTCCTGATAACATTCATGGGAATGTCATGTCTGCAAGACCCAAAACTCTTGATGATGCTATCGAGTTGGCCAACGACTTGATGGATCAGAAACTACGCACTTATGCAGAAAGGCAGAATGACAACAAGAGGAAGGCTGATGATTCATCAAGAAACAATCAACAACCCCACAAGAAGCAAAATGTAGCTAGGGCATACACTGCTGGCCCTGGTGAAAAGAAGGCTTACACTGGAAATCTACCTCTGTGCACCAAGTGCAACTACCACCACACCGGACAATGTGCACCCAAGTGTGGAAACTGCAAGAGGTATGGTCATACTACCAATGATTGCTGGGTTAATACCAACAATAACAAAAATCAAAAGGCAGGGGCATGCTATGAATGTGGCAACACCGGACACATCAAGAAGAATTACCTAAAACTGAAGAACCGTGGATATGGTAACGGGAATGGCGTAGCTCAAGGAAGAGCTTATGCTTTGGGGGGAAGAGATGCCAGCCCTGGCTCTAACGTTATCACGGGTACGTTTCTCCTCAACAACCGTGATGTAGTGAAAAACGAGATAATAAATTGGATCTGTTGATTTCAAAGAATACCAGAAACAATCTTCCAACTATCGTTGATTCAAAAGAATACCGATAATCAGGCAAACTCCAACAATTGTTGATTCAAACGAATACCGATTATTAAGAGAATCTTAGCAAACCACCAAGAACAAAGCAAAAGCTTTCATTATCAAAACTCAAAGATATCCATTATAAAGAAAACACCTAATATTTATAGGAAAGTAGAATCAATCAAAATAAATATTGATGTAACTTTTCATTTTCCAAAACTTATAATTAATTAGAAATTAATTATTTTCCTAACCATAATTTATTGTCAAATAAAAATTTATTATGACTTTCTATTTTCCCAAACCACATCATTCTCCCTCACTTAAAAAAACTCATCCTCAAGTTTGCCTCACTCATCCCTTGTACTCGTAGCATCCAAATTTGTATCCCTTGCATCAAATTCCCTTTCTTTATTGTGACTCGACCATGAACCTTGATCATCTTAAAACCGAACTTATCGACCATGGGTGCAACTTTCAAATAACATTCTTGATATTTTGTACGGATCATAAATTTAAACGAACTTTGGCTAACCTTGATAATAATACCTTTTCCAAATGACATCAACTCATGTGATTTTGTATTGATGTCTTCCTCAAAATTAGCATTTGAAGTAGTTTGTATCATTGAAGAACAAAGATCATTAGCCACAACTACAAGGTCTTCGATGTTGTCTTCTTTCCCACCAAATCCTCCTTTCCTGACAAATCCTTCTTCTTCTTTAATAACATCTTCATTATCGGTATCATAAACTGGCATCAATTCTTCTTCATATTGATCATCATCAAATACCAGAGGTCCTTTATAGTCGTCATCTGTCATACCATAATCTCTCCATTCATCAGAAGATAAACCATCACACTCAAAGAACGGATATTCTGACTCTTTGCCTTCACTTCTCCTTGGAAAAATCTTAATCAGGAACTTCGGCTCTTGATATCAACTGATGTAGTGAAAAAACGAGATAATAAATTTGATTTGTTGATTCCAAAGAATACCAAAAACAATCTTCCAACTATCGTTGATTCAAAAGAATACCGATAATCAGCCAAACTCCAACAATCGTTGATTCAAACGAATACCGATTATTAAGTGAATTTTAGCAAACCGCCAAGAACAAAGCAAAAGCTTTCATTATCAAAACTCAAAGATATCCATTATAAAGAAAACACCTAATATTTATAGGAAAATAGAATCAATCAAAATAAATATTGATGTGAGTTTTCATTTTCCAAAACTTATAATTAATTAGAAATTAATTATTTTCCTAACCATAATTTATTGTCAAATAAAAATTTATTGTGACTTTCCATTTTCCTAAACCGCATCAAACCATTATGCTACAATTTTGTTTGATACTTATGCGGATAGGAGCTTTGTATCTACCACCTTTAGTACCTTGATTAACATTACCCCCACTACATTAGAAAATCATTATGACATAGAATTAGCCGATGGGAAAATCATAGGAGTTAACACCATAATTCGAGGTTGCACTCTAAACTTCATGAATCATCCTTTCAACATCGACTTGATGTCGGTCCCACTCGGTAGAGTTTTGGACGTCATTATTAGGATGTACTGGTAACAAAATACATGGAGTGAAATCATCTGTGACGATAAATTGTACGTGTTTCCTTCGAAAGAGATATGTTAAGTTTTTCAAGGCATGGAAACAACCACGGGAAGATCTCGGAATAAAATATCATTTCGTGCACTAAAGCCACAAGAGTATTTATCAAAGGGATGTGATGTCTTTTTGGCACACAATACCATGAATTGAAGCCAAAGACAAGTCAGAAGGGAAGGAAGACTTGAGGACCTTGTTTGTTGGTTTGTATTGTGTTGGGGTGCCGATTGTCAGAGATTTTCTTGAATTTTTTCCTAAAGACTTGCTGGGTATTCCACCAGCTCGACAAATAGAGTTCCAAATTGATTTGGTACCAGGTTCTGCACTTGTAGCACGGGAGCCTTATCGGTTGGCACCATCCAAAATGAAAGAACTGGCGAAACAACTTCAAGAACTATCTGACAAAGGATTTATAAGACCCAACTCTTCACCCTAGGAGCTCCGTCCTTTTGGTTGGGGGGGGTGGGTTGTTCGTCAAAAGAAAGACGATTCGTCTTCGCATGTGCATCGATTATCGTGAACTGAACAAGTTAACGGTGAAGAACCGTTATCCACTTCCTAGAATTGATGACTTGTTTGATCAACTTCAAGGGTCGAGTGTCTACTTGAAAATCGACTTACGATCAGGTTACCATCAGTTAAGAGTTCGTGAAGAGGACATTCCTAAGACCGCATTTAGGATGCGTTATGGGCATTATGAATTTCAAGTAATGCCTTTTGGTTTGACAAACGCACAGGCTGTATTTATAGACCTCATGAATCGGGTATGCAAACCTTATTTAGATAAGTTTGTGATTGTCTTTATCGATGATATACTAATTTATTCAAAGAACAAGGAAGAGCATGAAGAGCATCTCAAATTAATTTTGAAGTTGCTTAAGAAAGAGGAGTTGTATGCAAAAATTTTCCAAGTGTGAATTTTGGATCCCAAAAGTAAAGTTTCTCGGACATGTGATTGATAGCAGGAGCATTCACGTGGACCCAGTAAAGATAGAGTCAATTAAGGATTGGGCATCTCCTAAGACTCCGATAGAGATCCGCCAATTTTTAGAACTTGTCGGTTACTACCGCAGATTCATTGAGGGCTTCTCTAAGATAGTAAAGTCAATAACTAAGATGACTCAGAAGCATGTGAAGTTTGACTGGGGAGAAAAGGAGGAACCCGCATTTCAATTGATTAAACATAAGCTGTGTAGCGCACCCATTCTCGCCTTGCCTAAAGGATCAGAAAACTTCATTGTTTATTATGATGCTTCGCATAAGGGTTTGGGTGCCGTGCTTATGAAAAATGAGAAAGTTATAGCCTATGCTTCTCGACAACTAAAGATCCATGAGAAAAATTACATAACTCATGATTTGGAACTTGGAGCTGTAGCATTCGCTCTTAAGATGAGGAGACATTACTTATACGGAACAAGGTGCACCGTATTTACCTACCACAAGAGTTTACAACATATCCTTGATAAAAAAGAGTTGAACATGAGGCAACGGCGTTGGTTGGAGTTGCTTAGTGATTACGATTGTGACATTCGTTACCACCCGAGGAAAGCAAATGTTGTTGTTGATGCTTTAAGCAGGAAAGAACGGTCTAGACCATTAAGAGTAAGAGCCTTAGTTATGAAAATGGGTTTGAATCTTCCCAAGAAAATCCTAGAAGCTCAGACCGAAGCATTGAAGCCAGAAAACCTTAGTGCTGAAGACGTTGGAGGCATGCTCAGAAAATACCTCCTAAAGGAAAAGTTGGAACCCCGTGCTGACGGAACTCTATGTTTGAACAATAGGAGTTGGGTACCGTGCTTTGGTGACTTAAGGACTCTGATCATGCACGAGTCTCATAAGTCGAAGTATTCAATTCATCCAGGTTCCGACAAAATGTATCAAGATCTGAAGCAATTATATTGGTGGCCCAACATGAAGGCCGACATTGCCACCTACGTTGGCAAGTGTTTGACTTGTTCCAAAGTCAAGGCAGAGCATCAAAAACCTTCTGGTTTGCTGGTCCAACCAGAGATTCCAGAATTGAAATAGGAGAAAATCACCATGGATTTTATCACTAAACTCCCTAAGACGATAAACGGTTATGATACTATTTGGGTGATCGTTGATCGTCTTACAAAGTCTGCTCATTTTCTGCCAATGAGAGAAAATGATCCAATGGATAAGTTGATAAGACTGTACATGAAGGAAGTAGTCACCCGACATGGAGTGCCTGTTTCTATCATCTCTGATCGTGACGGTAGGTTTACGTCATAATTCTAGAAATCACTTCATGAAGCCTTGGGTACTCGTTTGGATATGAGTACGGCTTATCACCCAGAGACCGACGGCCAAAGTGAAAGAACGATCCAAACATTAGAAGATATGTTGCGTGCCTGCGTAATAGACTTTGGGAAGAATTGGGATAGACATCTACCTCTAGTAGAGTTCTTTTACAACAATAGCTATCACACTAGCATAAAGGCCGCACCATTTGAGGCACTATGTGGTCGAAAGTGTCGCTCACCCGTCTGTTGGACAGAAGTTAGAGATGCCCAGCTTACTGGTCCTGAAATCATTCATGAGACAACTGAAAAGATCATTCAAATCAAAAGCAGGATTCAAGCCGCCCGTGACCGACAAAAGAGTTACGCCGACTTGAAGCGTAAGCCGATGGACTTTCAAGTTGGTGATAGAGTCACGCTTAAGGTTTCACCTTGGAAAGGGGTTGTACGTTTTGGCAAACGGGGGAAGTTAAATTCTAGATATATTGGACCCTTCAAGGTGTTGTCTAAAGTTGGAGATGTTGCATATAGGATTAAGCTACCACAACAATTAAGCCGAGTTCATAACACGTTCCACGTGTTAAATCTGAAGAGATGTTTGTCTGATGAATCACTTGTGATTCTGTTGGATGGGCTCCGTATTGATGATAAGCTCCACTTTGTTGAAGAACCAATGGAGATCATGGATCGTGAAATCAAGCAATTGAAGAGAAGTCGCATTCCCATCATCAAGGTCAGATGGAACTCTAAAAGAGGTCCTGAATTCACATAGGAGCGAGAAGACCAATTCAAGAAGACGTACCCACATCTCTTCACCAAGACCATATCTTCGTCAAGCAACTAGTCTTAAAGCTTTGCGGACAAAGCCCATTTAACGAGGGAAGACTGTAACATTTCTACTTTTTCATGTCATTTTAACAACTTCAGCTATTTTATGAATTCATTTTTAAGCTTATTTCGCGTAGCTTTCCATTTAAACCACGTAGGTTAAATCGCGTAGACTAAAAATTTAAATTCTAGCTAGAAACGTCAACTAAACACATTAAGACCTTACACGATTCCCCTCATATTCGTTATTCAATTTATTTTACAACAAGAAAAATTACATGATCATGTCCATTAGATTCTATTAACATAAAAACACATTCAAATAAATTTTACCAAATGTCAACTTCTATAAATTAGGGAACTAGATAAAACTTAAAATAAAACCCATGTTCTCCTAAAAGCTAGCAAACAGGTCGTGTACCTCTTTTTTTTTCCAAACCAGTAAACCTCAACTAAAGATAATGACATTTAATTTTATCAAATATACACAAATATTCCAAGTCTCTTTTATCTCCTTAAACCACTAGGTAAAAGCCCATGTCCCTTCTCTTTATAAATCCTCACACCCATATGCAATATAGTTGTTCTTTTCTTTCTTATTCTGCTTCCCATGCCTCTAACAGTAAACCACTTTTATTCACTATACATTGACTATGTATCACCCCTAAAAATACTTTGCCTTATATGGATTAACACAAGAATGTGAACCATAAATGAATTTCTAAGCATACAAAACATTCGAGTATATATATGGCCTCTTGTAAACCCAGAAGAAACAACAACATCATCAGTATAGTACTTCACCATCTCACTTGGTTTGTTTTTCTTGTCATTTTTGTTCGACTCACACACACTCATACGCAAGCAAACTCACACCATTATACATCCTTCATCATATACCAAAACCTTAAAAACCTTAAACCTAATTCGTCACTTTGGGTTTTCTTTTTGGTTGAAGTTTTTTTTTGGTCGAAGTTCCAGCAAGCAAGAGGTGTTCTACGGGTTGTTACAAGTACATGAGTGGAGAACAAAGCATTGTGGGACGTTTAGTTTAACAGTTGGGGTCACGAATTGGTTTGTAGCAAAATTAGGGTTTCGTTAGTTTTTATTCTTCACACAGCCGAATATTTGTGAGTCTTACGTTCATAATATTTGCCATTCATTATTATGCAATCATGTCATATGGATTTATTGTGCTTGAGAAATTTACTTTCTTAAAACTAATATGAACACGACCCCCATCGTCATGATTATCATTTGCAAACATACACTTTTGTATCTTTCCTGTAGCAGAAACAAAGAACTTAAATTTGTTAACTACTAATTTGGTAGAACTCTTAACCACATGTTGTTACTAAGCCGTGTGCTAGACCTCTTTGTAACGAAATATAGATACTTAATCATAGTTAGCCGAATTGCAAGTTTAAAAGCAAAACACTTTTTTTTGTAAACCTTCTGATGTATACGGGTTCATTGAGAAACCCGTATACAAACTTGACCAATGGAATTTCTGAGCTTATCATTCGTTAACGTAGTATAGGAGTAGCGTTCATGCAAAATTTGAGCTTCTAACACTTTTTAACGAAGCGGGAAATAGACCTACAAATCTGTTATTTTATGTATGAAAACTGCCATGTTGGGTCGACTTTAGGCCTTGTTCTGACCCACTTAGACTTAGACATAGAGTCAACAAATGGGGGCGTTTTATAGTCGACATGGTAGGCTTTATTTAGCAACTTGAATCACGGAAAATGATTAAGAAATGAACTCGCAAATAGGGACTAGAGTTAGTACTGCTGTCGTGTACTCAACAGTTAAAACTGTTGGCAGTTGCGACCCTCCTCCCTTTGCACTCGTTTTTGACCCAGCTATCGACCTTTAATTCACGAAACTTATAAAAGGCGAATTGTAGTACTCCTGGCCTAGTTTCCAAATGTATTTTTGGTTTGTCATAAGGTTGCGTAATGAATCTAAAAACTGAGCTTAAAGCTAGTACTGTTGTCCCATATGTCAACAGTTAAAACTGTTAGCCCATAGGGTCGCGACACCCCTCCCTTTGGCCACGTTTTTAACATATCTGGCCTTGATTTCAAAACCACTTTTGGATTGTAATTTCATTAAGTAACGAGCCTAGAATTTGATTGTAAAACTTTGCATTTGTCCTCCGAATTTCATCAATAAAACTTAATTTTTAAATTCGTTTTGTTATAATTTCGTCCATTTGTTTGACACGTTTAGAGACCAAACCAAGTGTCGATTGGATTAACTAGTAAAGTACTTACAACCTAGTTTCAAAATGTCCGATGTCGTAATTTACATGTTTAATGATAAGAGATTATTACCCGATACATTTGGCCAATTTTCATGAATAACCTCATTTTAAACAAGTAATATTTCTCAAACTCAAGCACAATACTAAGGACAAGATTGCATACATTGTAGTATATTACATGATTAATAATATGTGTATTATTCATTTAGGTAGCGGATAGAGTTTTGCATTATTTTCGCGTGCACCATTTACCTTGCTCGCTCCATATTCATTTGTTGCTTCTTCATTATATCATTAAGGTGAGTTTATAGTCCCCATCTTATACTTTTCAATTATTTATTAAATCTCGGGGATGAGATCATGTTTGTTTTACAAAATGGATGCAAGTACATTTAAATTCAAATATTACGAGTTTGCCTGTAACATCCGGCAATTTTCGAAAATTTAAAGGACTATTTTAACCTTGGACTTTTCGAGTCTGACTTGACTTTTGACTTTTGACTTTTGGTCTTTTATTGTCACATAAAAACGATTACCGCATAACTGGTAAAAATTTCGGAACATATTTCAATAATAAATCGTATATAGATGTTACGGGTTGAACATCTACATTGGGTACCCTCATTTAAATGTACTTGATATACATTCATTGTTGAGCTTCAATGTCATGATCTTAGTTGCCACTTTCGGAATACCATTTTCAGTGTATTGTAATTGCTACTCTATTACAGGGGGGAAATCCTTGCTATCCGTCTCATTAATTTATACACCTATTATTCACCAACATTATTGTTTGACGTTTTAAAACAAGTTGTCTTAGGTACTTAAGTGTTAGGTGCTTGCTTGATGTGCATTGGAGTCTAAACAATACAAGATTACTTTTCAAACGACACTTAGAGGTCGTTCTCTCATGACTTGTGTCACACTCGCAGACGGGGCCTGGACGGAATACGTGTCTGGAGGCGTGACTTTATTGAGCATCTCAAGTACAAAGCATAAAGAACGACCTTTAAGGGTACGTTTTAAAAATAAACATCGTTGCCTCTGATGACGAATCTGAAGAAGAATGATCGGCAGAATGTCTCACAGCAAGACGATGAGTGGGTAACAGTCCAACCCTCTTCCTTGCAGTCATCATGTGTACTGGCCCATTAAGATGGTAGTGGTACGGTCGACCATGAGGAATAGGTTGTCCAGGTGATAGAATCATAACCCGACGACGAGGTATGATAGGTGATCTCTGGGTAGAAGCGGTAATCTCAGTGAAAGGCGTACCATGGGTAGGTGATGGTGGTATATCTGGTGTATCACTGTCTGTGGTGTCATCATCCAATGATAAAAATGGTGAATAAGCTGGTAATAGGTGGTATATGTCTGATGATGGATCCTCAGATGGATCAGACTCTAAACAGATGCAGTGAGTCTTCCAGGAGAAGACAGGTGTTAGTCTGGGGATGGTGGTATAGTAGGTGCTATGATATGTGTCTCTGTGGGTATCACTGGTGTGTCAGTTTGAGTAGCAGGTGGAGTAATCACTGGTGTGGTGTCAAGAATAGTAGTAGGGATAGTACCGAACAAGATCACTCATCCAGCAGGTGTCCCCATGCTATCCTCTGATGAATCCGAAGAAATCGAGATAACTGAAATAGCTATAACCTGCACAAGTAAAGTTATATAAATCATCTTTATATCAACCATGCATGATGCAAAATATGAATGGGTGAATGGGTAACTGGAATAATGCAAATGAAATGGAATATCATCGAGCACGTCATGATAAGGATGAAATAAAGAAATACTTTAAAATATTGATATACTTAGTATTTAATACGTATATAATCTTTACGTAGTACTTAGTTCTGTATACGTACTATGTAAGGTCACACGTAAGGCACCATAATCTTGGTAGGATCATATACGGTTATAGTCCCACCTATTTATACTACGTGGTTTCTCTATAACCTTGGCTCTGTTTCCAATACGTGTCACACCCCCAGACGGGGCCTGGACGGAATACGTGTCCGGAGGCGTGACTTTATTGAGCATCTCAAGTACAAAGCATAAAGAACGACCTCTAAGGGTACGTTTTAAAAATAAACACCGTTGCATAGATTGAAAATAATAATAAGTTTTACATCAACCAAATTTAAGGGTTTTAAATGACAAATGCGGAAGCTTAAATAAGTTCAACAACGGTATTTAAAGACATAGACAAATCTCTGGAAAACTGGTACAGGCAATTAGACTTCACATAAGTCAATCAACAGCATCCATGCTAAGCACCTGAGAAAAACATGCTTAAAACGTCCAACATAAAGTTGAGTGACTCAGTTAGGTTTATCAAACGTTGGTAAGTTGACCCAAAGATCAAAGCGTATGCGACCGTTATAACAATACAACTCCACATAAAAAGTAATTGACGTTGCAACTAAGCCAGACATGAAGCTAATACGCAAGATAGCAAGTACATGCAAATAAGTATTTGTTTTGCCCTTCCAGTTGTCCGCAAAGAAAAGCCTAACCATACGACATGATATATATCCGTTTTATTTATATACTTTCTTAAAAGCACATTTTGTCAAATAACTTAGGATGTGCACACATATGGATTCCTTTATTCTTTTATATACATAATATATGACTTATGCGTCATTTTATTTTATCTTTCCTTTTCTATTTGCGCACCATTGCTTTAGGTCACGTTTAAAGCTCTTGTCTTCATGCTCTTAATCGCCATTGATACCAGGTGTCTCATAACGATTCCAGTTGAACCCTTTGAAGCCCTATCTTATTGTAACCAATTACTTTGTAAGTCACTCCTTACTACTCTTATGCAAACCACTCACTATTTTATAAGTTAATGTAATGTCACCTTATGAAATTTAAATTGCTATCGTTTTACAAATTGTTTTACTTGGGTTTTATAAAATATTTGTTGTAACCTTCTTAAAATTTCTTATTTATCTAGCAAATTACTTTACCTGCATATTATAAAGCGTTTCATACATTATTTCTAAACGGTATGGTTTATACATAAAAAAAATAAATAAATAAATAAATAAATAACCCTAATTTGACAAAACTTGTTAATTATACATAGCCTGATCACCTATGTATAATTTGGGAGGAGCCATGCAAGGTTGAATAGTGGTCACCGTAATATCTTGATAAAAATAGACTTTTACCCGTATTTAAAAACAAAAAAACAAAATTTTTGTGTGGTATGAAAGTAGTACAAATTAGGGACATCCACATATGTGACCTTATCATTTCTCGAACGAATTACCCACCTACGGGTACGTTCTTACTTAACAATCGTCGTTCTAATTTTCCTTTCTTTCTCTCCATGATGGAAATATTCCAGACCGCTCGTCTAATTATCAACCATTAATACCGAACTTGGAAGTTCTGACGTTTCCATGCTTTCTCCTCGACCAACATTCCTTGAGTAGGGTTGGTAGATCTCCGGGATGCCTCCGGATGTGATTAAGGAAGTATGAATAAATGAGTTTACGTATATCCACCATGATGTTCGTCTTCCTTTTGACTTGAAATTTGTTCGTGCGAACCATGCGTTGACTTGTCTCTTTTAATCGCTAACCTTGCTCTTTTGTTCAAATGCCGATCTAAAACTTTCTTCGATTTGAGATTTGTTGTATGGATTTTCTTTTTCGGTTGTGTATTGTTAGGATTAATGTTTTCTTAACTTAGTACCGACAGTACAAATAGTTAGTACTGTCAGTTATACTTAGTACCGACATTACAAAGTATTAAGTACTGCTGGTTAGTTAGTACCGTTAGTAGAAAGTTAGTTAGTACCGTTGAGAAGATATTTAAAAGATATTTATTAGATATTTTAGAAAAAGAAATGTAAGCCCATTAGGGTTACCTTAGTCTATAAAAGGAACCCTAGGCATAGTTAGTATATATAGTTCTACATAGATCATAGAGGAAAACAGACGAATACACAAGCTTAGCAAATCATATACAATATCATAGTTAGCAATCTGTAATCCTCAAGAACACTTTAATAAAGTTGTTATTCAGTTGTTCATTGTTCTTCTTAGTACATGTGTTAAGATTCCGCATTAACACATAGTATTCATAGTCATTGTTTCTACATAGTCATTTGTATTTATACATCCTGGCTATCATCCTTTATAGGCTGTAAAGATCCATTCAGTTTACATAGGACTTTCAAGTGGTATCAGAGCCTTGAGAAACTCTGAATAAGAAGAACAGATAAAAACCAGTTATTCATCTCCAACCAACAAGACTAAACATGTCTGGAACACAAGATGAACATCCACCACAACCACCTCCACAAGAGACACAACAAACACCAACACAACAAACTCCTCATACAGTCTCAACAATCAAACTGCCTATTCTCAAAAAGGGAGAATATGATATAATGGGCTTTTGACCCCCCCTAAATTCCACACACACCGGCTAATCTCTGATCCTATCCCTCTTTGGAGGTGTTATCCAAAATGGGAAGAATGGTTCTGTGTCAGAGTCACAACTGATACTCAGGACAAATTATTAAAATTTTGCCTCCTAAAACAGCAGAAGAAATAGTGGCCAGAGAAAGAGAAAGAAAAGCTAGGACCACCTTGCTAATGGCCATACCAGAAGATCATCTAGCTAAATTCCATAAGATGACTGATGCAAAAGAAATGTGGAATGCCATCAAATCCAGATTTGGTGGAAATGATGAATCCAAAAAGATGCAGAAGTACATCTTGAAGCAACAGTTTGAAGGATTCACTGTATCCAACACAGATGGGATTCACAAAGGCTATGAGAGATTCCAAAGTCTTCTCAGTCAGTTAGAGATTCATGGAGCAGGTGTATCTACTGAAGATGCAAATCAGAAATTTCTAAGATCTCTACCTTCTGCTTGGTTACAAGTTTCCTTAATTATGAGGAACAAACCAGGAATGGACAGTCTCAGTTTTGATGACTTGTACAACAATCTAAGAGTCTTTGAAAATGATGTAAAAGGCTCTACTGCATCATCTTCCAACTTGCAAAATGTAGCATTTGTTTCTGAAAACACCAGCAGTACTAATGATGTTAGTACCGCTTATGGTGTTTCCAATACTTCTGGTCATAATTCAAAGCATGAACAAACATCATCATATTCCTTGCTTGCAAGTCAATCAAGTTGTCCTCAACTGGATCATGAGGACTTAGACCAGGTTGATGAATATGACCTTGAAGAAATGGACTTAAAATGGCAAGTGGCAATGATCTCCATGAGAATAAAGAAGTTCTACAAGAAGACTGGTAGAAAGCTACAGTTTGATGCAAAAGAACCTGTTGGTTTTGATAAAACCAAAGTGGAATGCTACAACTGCCACAAAACAGGGCATTTTGCAAGAGAGTGTAGAACAAAGGAAGATAACAGGAGGAGGGATGGATGGAATCCTGGAAATAAAGATGGGAGCAGAACTGGAAAGAAAGAAGAGTCTAAAGCATTGGTGACAGTTGATGGAGAAAGTGTTGACTGGACAACTCATTCAGAAGATGATGAAAATTATGCTTTCATGGCTAGCAACAGCTCAGGATCAGACATACAGGTAACTTCCTGTTCAAATGAGTGTAAAGAGTCTTATGCTAACATTAAAAGGCTATATGATACTCAAAGAGAGCAACTTAGTGATGCTAGTGTAGAAATAAAGGCTTATACTCAAGGTCTTAAGAAAGTTGAAGCTCAGTTAGTTGCCCATCAACAAGGTCAACTTTGGTATGAACAAAAAATCAAATTTATGAAAATAGATTTAGATGATAAAACAGATGTTCTAACATACCATAAGAAATTGTTGGCTAAAGCTCAAAAAGAAAAAGATGATTTAGAAGTAATAGTAGACAAATGGAATCATTCTTCAAAAAATCTTGGTAAAATTATAAATTATCATATGAGTGCCTCTGATAAATTTGGGCTCGGGTATGGTGATTACAGATATAGTGGGAATTTAAGTTATGAAAATGAAGTTTCACAAAGTGTCTTTAAGGGCAACAAAAGTGATTTTGAAAATATACCTTTGCATAAAAGGCTTGCTAAAACAAGTGAAATGCAAGCAGTTCCCCCACCCATGACAGGAAATTATTTGCCCTCTGGACCTGATATTGAAATAGATGACTCACAATACACATATGGTCCAGAAAAGACTCAACCAAGTGAATCTGAATCCCAAACAACTGAACTTGATACCTGTGACTCTAACATTAGTACAGAACCTTCTGAATCGGTATTTGAACCAGTTATCAATGAATTAAATATAGAAGTTCAACCTAAGGTTTGGTCTGATGCTCCTATCATTGAGGAGTATGAATCAGATAGTGATGATGAGTATGTGACTGTACAAACAAAAGGACTTAATACACCTAGTTTTGCTAACAAGCAAGTAAAAACTCCTAGGAAAAATGTTAAGAAACAGTCTACACATAATCAAAAACCTAAGGTTAACAACAAAGAGTTGGGGCATGGGTTTACTGAAAGAGGATGTTTTGTCTGTGGTAGTTTTAGTCATTTGATAAGAGATTGTGATTATCATGTAAAATTGGCTAAACAAGTTGAACTAAACAAACAAAATATGTCTAAGGGTAATGGTACAGGGGTGAGGAAACCAACATGGAACAATGTTCAAAGGGTAAATAAACAAAATCAATTTGTACCTTTAGCAGTACAAACAAGAACTGGAAATAATCCAGTTAATACTGCTAAAGCTAGCAGTACTAACAATTTTAGTACTGCTAGACAAAATGTTAACAGACAGACAGTACTAACTAGCACTGCTCTGAAAGTTAATACTGTTAAGCCCATTGTGAATGGTGTTAGACCAACAAATGTTTTTCACAAAACTTATTCACCATCATCAAGGCCTTTCAAAAGAACAACAGTACTAAGAACAAATTTTTCAAACCAAAAAGTTTATACTGCTAAGGTAAAAGAAGTTAGTACTGTTGGGGAAAAATGGGTCACTGCTGTTAAGTCCTCAGCAGGTTGTAAATGGAGAACACCAGGATACAACAATAATATTCTCTCCAAATACAATGGTGGATCTAGTCTTAGAAATTATTCAACTTTCAAAGATCCACTAGGCAGACTCAAGCCCAAACAGTCTTGGGTCCCTAAGAGAGTCTAATCTCTTTCTTTTAAATGTGCAGGATAATCCACATAGAACTCTAAAGAATAAAGGAATTATTGATAGTGGATGTTCCAGGCACATGACAGGGAACAAGGCTTACCTTGCTGACTTTCAAGACTTTAATGGTGGCCCTGTTGCCTTTGGAGGTAGTAAAGGCTATATTACTGGTAAAGGGAAAATAAAAACTGGTAAGTTAGATTTTGAGGATGTAGAGCTTTGGTAAAAGACTTCAAGCTTTCAATCTCTTTATGTGTCACAAATGTGCTGACAAAAAGAACAAGGTGTCTGTTTACTGACTCTGAATGCCTTGTTTTGTCTCCTGATTATTTAAGTTACCTGATGAAAATCAAATATTACTTAAAGTCCCCAGACAAAACAATATGTACAGTTTCAATTTAGAGAACATTGTTCCTTTAGGAGGTTTGGCTTGTTTAATTGCAAAGGCTACAACTGATGAATCTAACAAATGGCATAGGAGGTTGGGTCATGTTAATTTCAAAAACCTAAACAGACTTGTGAAGGGAAACCTTGTCAGAGGTTTACCTACAAAGCTTTTTCTAAATGACCACACTTGTGTTGCTTGAGTCAGAAAAGAAAGTAACACAAAGCTTCTTGTAAGGCCAAGTTAGTTAGCTCTATTAGTCACACCCTACAACTTCTTCATATGGACTTGTTTGGACCTACATCTGTCAGGAGTATAAACCATAAGACCTATTGTTTGGTTATCACTGATGATTTTAGCAGATTTAGTTGGACATTTTTCTTAAGAACTAAGGATGAAACTAGTGCAATCCTTAAGGACTTTATAAGACAAATAGAGAACCAATTGAATCAAAAGGTTAAAACTATTAGATGTGGATTAATGGACAGAAATTTAAAAACAGGATGTTATTGATTCTGTGGGTTAAAAGGGATCAAGAGGGAATACAGCAATGCCAGAACTCCACAACAAAATGGAGTTGCTGAGAGAAAGAACAAGACCCTTATTGAGGCAGCAAGGACCATGCTTGCAGATTCATTTTTACCTAACACTTTTTGGGCTGAAGCAGTTAGTACTGCTTGTTATGTTCTAAACAGGGTATTAGTGACCAAGCCTCATAATAAGACACCTTATGAACTTTTAACTGGTAAGACACCAATTATAAGTTATATAAGACCTTTTGGGTGCCCTGTGACCATCTGAACACCATAGACCACTTGGGCAAGTTTGCTGGAAAATCTGATGTGGGATTTTTGGTTGGGTATTCTCTACAAAGCAAGGCTTTTAGAGTATACAATTTAGAAACCAAAAGAGTTGAAGAAAACCTGCACTAAACTTCTTAGAGAACATACCCTCATGTATCAGGGAAAGGACCATATTTGGCTTTTTGACCTTGAAATTGACTGATTCTATGAACGTATCATTCTATTAAACAAGAATCAAGCTAACCTTCATGCAGGTCAACAAGAATCTAACCAAAATACAGGCACAAAAGACAAAATTGATGCTGGGGATTCTGAAAAAGAAGATGAATCTGATCAAGACTGCTTTGAACTGCCAATATGGCATTCCTATTCTTCCACAAACTCATCTGCTTCAAAATCAGATAATAAGAGAGGAGGTCCAAGAGAGGAAGAACAAGTCTTTCTAGATGATCTTGCAAGACTTCAAAGGCAAGAAAAGGAAGCTAATGAGGAAGCTGAAGCTCTCAGGAAGAATCTTGAATAAGAAACTGAGAACTTGGTTACTCAGGCAGGAGCTGCTAAGTCTAGCAGTACTAACATTTTTAGTACTGTTAGCACAACAGCTAAAGCTAGTTGGTAACTCAACCTTGTAATAACTGTTAGCATACCAGTTAGTACTGCCAGTCCTAATGAGGGACTATCTCTTTCTGACACAACCAATTCCCAAGAAGATGACTCTGAAATACCTCCACTTGAGGATATTCATGAAGATACTACTGATGGTATCTTTACACATTCATCTTATGATGATGAGGGTGCAGAGGCTGACTTCACAAATTTGGAAACAGTTGTGAATGTTAGTCCTATTCCCACATCAAGAATTAATCCCTCTCATCCTTCAGCACTTATTCTAGGAGATCCAACATCAGCAGTACAAACAAGAAGCAAAGTAAATAAAAGTTCTGAACACATGCATTTTGTAAGTCTAATTTCAAAAGCAAAGGAGAAACAATCATAAGGACTTTCATCATTGTTTATTTGCTTGTTTTCTATCTCAACATGAACCCAAGAAGATTTCAGAAGCTCTTGAAGATGAAAGCTGGGTTGATGCTATGCAAGAAGAATTGTTGCAGTTTGAGATTCAAAAAGTTTGGATCCTAGTAGATTTGCCTTATGGGAAAAAGGCTATCGGTACAAAGTGGGTGTACCGAAATAAGAAGGATGAAAGAGGAGTGGTTGTCAGGAACAAAGCTAGATTGGTTGCTCAGGGACACAGGCAAGAGGAAGGAATAGACTATGATGAGGTTTTTGCTCCTGTGGCTAGGCTTGAAGCCATAAGGATCTTTTTAGCATTTGCCTCGTATATGGCTTTATAGACTATCAGCATGGATGTGAAAAGTAGTACTTCTCTATGGCAATGATTAGATGTGAAGAGGTATATGTGTCTCAACCCATCAGTTTTTCTTAGATCCCTAATATCCTGAGAAAAGTTCTACAAATTGTTAAGAGCTCTGTATGGGTATACTCAAGCTCCCAGAGACATGGAAATGCTAACTTTATCCACTTTCTTGTTGAAGAATGGATACAGAAGAGGGACAATTGACAAAACTCTCTTCCTAAAGAAGGACAAACATGATATCATTTTAGTTCAAGTCTATGTGGATGATATCATCTTTGGGTCTACAAAGAAGTCTTGGTGTGATGAGTTTGAGGCATTGATGAAGAGTAGATTTCAGATGAGTTCAATGGGAGAGCTCACTTTCTTTCTTGGCTTACAAGTCAAACAGAAACCAGATGGATATATAAATAGCCAAGATAAGTATTGTTTGTTGAAATCCCTAAGAAGTTTGACTTTGTAAGTGTTTAAACGCCAGTATAAAAAAAAAAAACACCAATTGAGACTCAGAAGCCTTTAGTCAAAGATGAGGAAGCCAGTGATGTTGATGTCCATCTCTATAGGTCAATGATTGGCTCCTTAATGTATGTGACTGCTTCTAGGCCTGACATTATGTTTGCAGTCTGTGCTTGTTCTAGGTTTCAAGTCACTCCAAAGACCTCTCATTTAAGTGCTGTCAAAAGAATTTTTAGGTACCTAAAGGGAAAACCCAAACTGGGCCTTTGGTATCCTAGAGTGTCTTCATTTGACTTGGAATCCTACTCAGATAGTGATTATGCTGGAGCAAATCTTGACTGGAAATCCACAACAGGAGGTTGTCAATTTCTTGGCAGGAGACTCATTACTAGCAAACGCAAAAAGCGCAATTATTGAGGCCACTTCGTAGAAGAGTTAGTTAGATACGCAAGTTGAAGAAGATATTTAAAAGATTGACAATGTAGCTGATCTACTAACCAAGGCATTTGATGTTAGCCGATTTCAGTTCTTGGTTGTTTCAATTGGGATGATAAATCCATAAGCTACATTGGTTAAAGGGAGGCAATATGAATGGGTCATCTGTGGATAAAAGAGGTAAAACACACCATGGCAAATCAAACTTGTTCCAAGAAACCCCTAAAACCTTATGCTCTACCTTTCTACCCATCAACATTCAATCACCATCATGCAAGCATAGCGAATCGTACCAACAAGTGGTCCACACACTTTCCGGTAGCAACTGGACCGAGAAATTGTGTTGTACCTAATCGTAAACCTAAGGACAAACCACGTTTTAATTGTAAGAATTCTCTTGTGAAGCATTTTGAAGACATGAGATTATGTAGACCATCCAAAGAGTATTTGCAGGTGTGGTTCGACCCACCAAGAGACGTGTCTTTGTCATGTTTGACAACAAAGGGGATGTGTACCATTAGAGCGGTATGTGCCGGGTAAAATTGGTTAGTATGTGTTGATGGTGAGGGGAGGTTAGTTCGGCCACCTGAATAGTGAGTCATGGTTAGATGGGTCAGGTGGTGGAATCTATTTTTTTTAATGTTAATTTTGTATGGATACATATTAACTAGAAGTGATGCTTGTCAACGCTTTAAGAAGATTTAGAGAGTCACTGAGAAGAGTTACTGATGGTGCTGAAGCATTCCTGATACTTACATTGTTCATTCTTTGTTTGGACAAAGTTAGTACCGACCATGCAAAGTTAGTACCGCTGGGCAAAGTTTGTACCGCTAAAGAGACATTGGAGAAAAATACCGCCAAGGGTACAAAGTGTAAATTGGAACGTTTTCTTTAAAATTAGGTCTCCTAAACCTATAAGAATCCATTTCAATCGCACACTTACTCAAGCAATCTCTCTAACTGACATTCTTCTTTACAAGCCCTAATCTCTCTTACCGACGATCTCTCTCTTCTAAGCAACATGGCTGCTCTTGAGTCCTGTCCTAAGCACAACATGATCGCATACTTGGAAAAGACTGAAGGGAATGTTGAGTTTCAGTAAGAGTCATTGATTTTTTCGAAGAAGTTTATATATTATACATGCGCTCACTGTAAGGTTCCTGTTTGTTTCGACCACATTCGTTGGGAACATTGTTGGACCGTCTGCTAAGTCCAAACAACAATCAACAATGTTAGGACATAACTGCCAAAGTTAGTGCGCAAAGTTGTGTGTTTTCTCTGAGGGATCAAATTCGGAACTGATCTTATTTTTGATAATGCTGATGGAATAGACACATTACCAAATCAAACTATCTTTGATGCTATTCAACGTATGCGATATGAAGGGGATTTAACTATGTTAACATTTAATAAAGCTTTGTTTTCACCCCAATGGAGGTTTTTATTTCACACAATTATTCATGTTAAGTTCAAAAAGTACTTCTTGGGATCAAATTCTACAAATATTGCCCACTGCTGTAATTTGTTTAACAACTAATCAAAAGTATAATTTTTCAAATTAATTTTTTGATGTATGCTTTAGACATCTAGAGGCTTATGAAGAAGTTTGTAATGTATCTTTGTTTTATTTCTATATTTTTAAGTAGAATATTAGCTAATATATTGTTAACATTTAGATCACTTTCTGTAAATAGTTTAAACTAGTTAAAGTTTTTTTCTTTTATGATTTATGAAGGCAAGAACATTTCTCTAGGCAAAGTTACACCTTTGTTTGTGCTAATATGTTGTCCAAGCCAACTTCAGATGAGGGTGCTTCCTCTAAGACTATCTGATAAATCATACCATCACCCTCTCCCTGCTGCCCACTAGTCAAGTTCCCATATGAGTCACTGCCCTGAATCATCTTATGCTCAACCAGTGAGGAACTTTTGAGCAACAACTTGGACCCTTCCCCAAGACCTTCCAAGTAAATTCCCCCTTCCTATTGTTCTGATTCTAATCCCAGAGTCTACTGGTGAGATATCTTGGAAGATCATTCTCATCCAATGGATACATCCTTTTGGGGAATGTGGATGACATGACTCTCAAAATGTCCTATGATCTTTGTATCTCTTTATGTCAGAGAGGTTTTTGATCAAGCAAGGAATTAACTTTGAGGCTATAAGATTCACAAGTCAAGAAGAAAGCTAAACCTGTCTATCAAAACATCATAGAGAAATCTGAAGTGTGTTCATTGCATCTCAAGATTTCCCAAGGAACAGCTCTCAAAGAAACATAGGGTGCACAAAAAGAGTCTGTATCCAAAACGGAGGAAGAAAGCAAACTTGAGAATCATCAGTTCAAGAGAATTCTTTGTTTGATGAAGTATGCCTGAAGATAATTGATCATATGGAAACAGAAGAAAATGCTCAAAGTGAAGGTGAGGACAAGGAAATGGTGGATGAAGACAAGGAGTTTGATGAAGATAGACTTCTTACTGGAAGATGTTGTTAGTATGACAAGGAAAGGATGGTATTACGACTCTTAAAAGTTAGTACTGATCAGACAATAGTTAGTTCCTTTGACGATCCAAAAGTTAGTACTGATGTTTTCAAGGTTGAAGGTACTGAGAGCAAATAAGAAGATACTGAAAAGAGATCTTTGAATAGTAGACGAGAAAGTTGAAGGTATGAGAGATCAATCTAAGAGTAAATTGCTACTAAAGCCTCTCAAACATCCCAATCAACACACCCATTCAAGGATATTTGGTGATGATGTGAAACTAATAGCTACACTTCTCTCTCAACATGGTCAAGCAAAGCTGCTTCTAGAAAGAAAAGAGAAAGGTGTAGAGTTGAGGATGTTGAAGATATTGATAGACCATAGGCCTCTTCTACAAGATCACTTCTCTCATTAAGCCCCTTCCAAAGATTGATCCGAAAGACAAAGGGAGAAGAAGATTGAATGTAGGAGGAGGAATTGAAGTGAAGATGATGATAATTTCCTCTAAGCTGTGAGAAATTCAAACGCTCTTTAGAGTGATGAAGAAATGGCTAGGAAAATTCAAGTTAGAATAGGAAGGACAGAAGAAGAAAGAAACAGGATTATGAAGAAAAAGCAACAATGAAGCTTCTCTTATAAAAACTTTGATGATATAAAGGCAAGAATTGAGGCAGACAGAATTCTAGCTGAGAAGCTTCAAGAGAAAGAAAGAGAGCAGTTCACAATAGAAGAAAGAGCAAAGTTCCTTCATGATACAATTGCTGCTCAGAGAAAATTCCTTGCTCAACAAAGATCAGAGCCAACCAAGAATCAATTAAGAAATCAGATGATGACCTACTTAAGAATGTGGGAACTTCAACAGTCTGAGTTGAAGAGCTAAGAAGTTTGAAGACATTACAAGCAATTTATGAAAAGATAAATAGGTCAGATGAAGATTTCATTGTATTGGGTCTGTAGAAGATGATGATGATCACATAAAATGAATAGAAGATTCCTCCAAAGGAGAAGAGATGAGCATGAATCTAAAGTTGCAACGTCAGGAAGAGGGATAAAGGACGAAAAGGATACGCAAGAAGAGAAAGGATGTACAAGGGACAAAGATGAACTTCAAGAACAAAGAAGATTCAAACAGAACTTCTCAAGATTACCTATCTGACATTCGAGTAAGGAGAATGATGAGCATGATGATTTTGTTTGACAATAAGCTTCCAATGAGGCAGAAGAGAGTAGAATTTATGAAATACTTGGACAAGAAGTATCCAAATTCATTGACTGGAAGGACCTAAGAATCTGGTACTAAACCACAGTTTGATGTATCCTAAAGATTAGAACGGAAGAGATTAACCTAAATGTGGTGATTAGGAGTATATTGTTTCTTACCTTACGGTCAAGAGAGCCTTTAATCATATTGTTATTGTCATGTGTTGTACCTTGCACACAATAAAGATTTCTCCCAATTGTGCATGGCACAACATCATACATGTAGTAAAACCACACGACATTCGTTTGTTTATACAAACAATATGATAGTGTCACAAATATTAGCTTTACGAGTAGATATAGAACCACTTTGTTTAACAAGAAATAACACTTGACTATCCTTAAAAACATAAGTATCTATAGTCGGAAAATTATATATTATCTCAAGATAAACAAGAAATAATCTAGGTTACTACCAAGATAAAGATCCCACTGAATTCGACAGCATCACATGAATGTCTTGTTCAGAAATAATCGGGATGCTCCCACTGGATTTGACAACATTGCAAGTGTTCCATAACCAGTGAAAACAAATAGTGATCTATTTATTTCCAACTCTATTTGAAATCTAAATTAGTAACATTTACTTGGATTTCAAAAGTTCTACTATGCAGATGAGGGACTATCCATCAATGCTATTGATTAACTTGAAAATTGGGCATGCAATTTCCTCCTTAATTTGGATTAAGACAAACAACTAGATATATTATCCTAGTTTGCCTTTACCATTTTGCGGTAATAATGGTATTTTTCTAATCAAGAACTCATAAATACATCTTACATTAAGATGTTACCATTTGATAGCTTTAAGAACATATTCTCTAGTTATCTATATGTCTTATATCTTTCAAAATATTCACCATGAAATCTATATGAAAATATAAGTCATGCAATATACTTAACTTTTAAGCTTGCTATGAGTTTGATTACATTAGGACAATTCCTACGTTCCTATTATAACTTTCCGGAGCAAGAAAGATATTAGGAATGAGTCTCCATGTTCCTTACAAGGAAAGGAGTCTCGGTTTGACTTCTTTGATAAAGAAACAAACCATTGTTTACGGTTTTATCGTTGCATTAATACTATTAATAGAATCGCAAAATTCAATTTTAGTATTTTCGATAATACTCCTTGAAGAAAATTAACTACCCATGTTTATTCAAATAAACAATTAATTTTCTAAGGTTAGGATCCTACTTGACATACCACCACCACATCAGTTGATCTGCTAGTGATGGTGTATTCAAAAGGTAATCAACGATTGATAATTCACAACTTTTGTAACTCCTAAACCATATGGGACTTACTTTATTACAATAATATCTAGTAAGCATGTTTCATCCCATCTATGCCGCGTGTTAATAGGTCTAACCACAACAACGCTAAGTCGTCCAATCAAAAACTGTGATTATGTAACACTCACCGTCTCACGGAAAAGCGTATAATCACCTTGAGATTGCAAATCTACACACGTCTCACGCATAGTAAAGAGCAATCTACAAGTGTTTTTACAAATTGGATGGCAACAACTTAGTTGAAAAAGGGTATTTTATTTGACGTGTCAAATATGTACGAAGAAGCATGCATACATCTTCGTATCATAGATTTTAATAAAAACTTTATTCTCAATTAAGTTATTATTACGGTATCACCTATTATCATCGTATCAAATACATAAATAGTGAGACCTTAAAATTGACGATTCAACGTATCTTTAAATATAAAGATTTGCCTTTTATCGCGGGAAAAGATTAAAGAATGATTAAAAATCATTCAAACCCTAGACCATTCGCGACTTCCTACATAGTATGCAAGGTAAGGAAACTACAACGTAGTCAGGTATTATAGGGTAATGGTATCTACAAGACCGAAGTCTTGATGAGTCTCCCCGAACCTTCCTGACCTTATCCTTGCAACTATATAGTACTTTTGCAAATTACGTCATTGATAAAAAAAATAAAACTTTAATTTAAAGAATACATTACAAACTATAAATTGCTAGTCTAGTCATGGAAGATTTTATATCGGATGTAAGCCGAATCCACTTTTGACCTTTTGCATTAGATAGTCCATAATAAATCTTATTTCAATAATCATTAGTTATGTTTATGTTTGTTTTCCGAAAACCTTTATTTATTCACAATCAAGAACAAAATAAACCATATAAACATCACCTAAACTAAATAACATTTAATTTAAACACACTAACAATTTATCATGCACACAAAATAATGAACCAATTATCTAATAATTAAACTATATGCATTTAAAACATAAGGCTTCTTCATCCAATGACTCTGTAGGTCCTTAATAACAGGATCTGAATGAGCCTTGAACGACTTGTAGTCCTTTGAATAAATCCAAAGATACTATGAGAGACAATGATTGTGAATATAAATATTGACGCGGAATATCAATACTTATACCAAGACGAACACAAGAACAAATACTAAAATTGCTATTACTATTACTATTTGATTGTGAATTCTCAATCAACTGATATGTTTACAATGCTATTCTATGTTCCTTTTATAAGCTTAAGGAACCCTAAACGCGTTAAGAGATAATGCTTATCTCTTCCTAAATCAACGCTAACTTGATAACTATTACTATAATTAAAACAGACTTAACTGTCTGACCAAACAGTATTAACTTTAATACTGCCAGACCTAAGTTAATGCTGGCAGACTTAACTTGCTCTACCAGACTTAACTTCCATACTAACAGTACTAACTATTTAGCTATCAGTACTAACTATAACTAACAGACTTAACTTTAATACTAACAGTATTAAGTCTGTTTACAATATTTTCCTAACATCAAACTCAAAAATAAGCTCTCTAAGAGCTTATAAAGATAGCTGCTTCAGAAAGTGCCCTTTTAGAGGCTAAATTGCTTAGTTTCACTTAAAAGCTTACACACACTTCAAAATAAGCTCAAATTCTAAACCAAAAACTGTTTTAGAATCCTTAAGATGTGCACAAGCTAAAAATGACAAGCTACTATGACTAAAGACACTTTAAGCTATCTGAAATTGAGGCACAATTAAGCAAACTCAGGGACAAACTCTAAAAGCACAAATTAAAGCTAAACTAAAAAGCTCAATTAGACAAGACAGAAGCTAAGCTTTAGAAGATAAACTCACTAATTAATCCTAATGAAACTCTACTATTCACTTTTTCAAATAAGCAACTAAATTAAGCTCTACTGAAATAGTTAACTATACTACTTATTTTTGGCTTTTTGGCTTTTTTATGACTTTTAAAATTAAATTTAACCTAAGAGATAAGCTAGAAATTGAAATACTGGTTTTAATCTATATTAAACTACTTGAAAACTATAAGCTAGAAGAAAATAAGCCCTAAGATCCTAGAAATACTAGCCTAAATGAAGCCAATAAATCAGCAGTAGTAACTATGGTTACTACTGCTGATATGGTATGCAAATGGGTCAAAGAGCACTTGCAGGCAACCAAATTGGTTTAACCTGCACTTAACACTCTTATGGAGTGTGAATAAACACAATCTAAGCAATAACCAAGCCTTGAATGGCTTGGTTCAAGTTTTCACAAACAAAGACTAGGGGAAAAAGGTCCCCTGGTGCTGAGACTTAAGATTAAGCCTCAAAATGCTTAAAAACTTAAACTAATCCTTCTAAGCTCTTAAAAAACTATTCTAACATTAAGATCAAGCTTACCTAAGAAAAACTCCTAGTCATTTTGACTTTTTATGGTCAAACAAGCTAAATCCAAACACTCCTTTAACTACTTGACATATATGAATTAAGCTTGTGATTGAAAATCTAATTAACAAAACCTCAATATCATATAATAATAGCTTAATACAAGCTTAACAAACAGAATTTCATAATTACTTAAGGCTAGAATCTAAGATCTACTTATGCTAATTATATTTTTGGATTTTTTTATGATTTTAAGACAGAAATGAAACTACTATGATCTATAACAATTAAGCTAAAAACAGATGATGAATAAGCACTAAGTAACAATATAAAACTCAAATTAGCAGCTAGAAAACAGATAAGCACTTTTAATAAGCAAATAAGTAAATCTAAGCTAATTAAGTAATTTAAAGTTTAAAAAAAATTAAAAGAAGAAAAGTAAAAGGGGAACTTACAAAAGCTTCAG
>BQNB010031281.1:0-54114 GCA_026074375.1 Tanacetum coccineum
ATCGTTAGCTTTGACGTAGCTTTCAAAATCAGCCTTTGACACACCATGTGCCTGAGGAGCTGGAGCCTGGTAAGACGAAGCTTTGTAAGGTGGTGGTTGATTAAACGGGGGTCGAGAAATTGGGCTCTAGTTGTAGTTATTCCCTCAATTTTGGTTGTAACGGTTCTGATTATTCCCCTGATTTTGTTGAACGGGAGGTCGAACTTGATTTGCAACCATCGAAGGTCGGTAACCGGTATTCCCTTGGTTGTAGTTAACTGCGGCTGCTTGTGATACGTACTCTTGAATATTGTCACGATAAACGTTGTCATCGATGGTGGGACAATTTCGGTGAGAATGAGCACCACCGTAAGTCACACAACTTTCCTCGACCGCTTTTACGGCAGCGGGAGCTTGGTATTGGTTTTTCTTATCAAGAAGCAATGCTTTCACCATATCTTTGAGTTCAGCAACATCGGGTGAAACACCGGGGATAGAAGTGCTCGTACTTACTTTTGCAACAATGGCCTTGCTTCATGATTGACGAACTTTGGACTTGCTCTCGATGATTTTTAGGCATTCTCGAGGCATTTTATCCAGAAAGTTACCACCCGCGGCGGAGTTCAATGAATCTTGATCATTCGAGTTCAAGGCATTATAGAATGTATCGAGTTGATGCAATTCCGAAAACCCATGATGCGGGCATGGCCGAAGAAGATCATTGAATCGGTCCTATACTTCATAAAATGATTCGTCAAATCTTTGTTGAAACCTCGTGATTTTGTTATGAAGATTTGTCGTCTTGGAGGGAGGAAAAAATTGGTTGATGAATTTCGAAACAAGATCATCCCAAGTTAAAATCGATCGAGGGGGTTCTTTTTCAAGCCAAATCCGGGCTGCTCCCTCGAGGGAAAATGGGAAAAGCATAAGCTTAACCGACGTACTCGGGACGTTTGGGAACTTCATCGTAGAAGTGATCTTGTTGAAATATCGGATGTGGGCATGTGGGTCTTCTTTATCATGTCCAAAAAATTGCTTGTTTTGAACAAGATTAAGTAGACCATGCTTGATCTCAAAGTTGTTCGCGGTAATTTCGGGAACAACGATCGCATCCTCGTAACCCTCGGTGGGTGCTTCGAGCAATTGCGCCATAGTACGATTATCATCCATCGTAACTATGGGAGGATTGTTATTTGGCTTCTCAAGATTTGGTGATTCAACAGAAGTTTGTCGGACTTGTTGTTGTCGACGTTTACGGGCTTGAGAACGAGTGCGCATGCACTAAATGAAGAAACTTTATACTAATTTTTTTGATTTTTTTTTCAATGATCTATTCACAATTTATTTTTACGGACAACGAGATAGGACAACTTCAACCACTAATTCAAACTTACTTCACGGTAGCTCTCAAATAAACGACTTACTTCACGTTAGCTCTCCAAATGAAAAAACGCATAAGTGAGCGAGGAGTAAAAAAAAGAAAACTTGAAGCTATTAAAATCATGTAATTATGAAAGTTTGTAGTAGAGGTTTGAAATAAGGTGAGATTGCTTTCATCCTTTCGTGTCGTAGTATCCTCGGAAACAACACCTCCTTATAAACCTCACCTTATTAGTTTGTTTAATCAAACGAGGTGAGCGCAAGTTTTTGAATCTTTTGTTTGGGAACTTATTGATGGATAATACTTCAATGGAAAGTATTATATGTTGGTGTTCTTTTACCAACTTGGTGAATTTATTTATTATTTCTTTTTATGGACAATTTTTTTATCTTTTTGATTTTTCTTTTGTTTTTATATGATAATTATACTAATAAAAGAAAATGAAAAATATTTTTGTATTTTTTATATTTTTATAAAAATAGAAGAAATATTCACAAATTCAAACACAAATTGTCAAACGTTACGATAATCGTTTCACAGCCTCCCCGGCAACGGCGCCAAAAATTGATTCGTTTGATAGTATATATATAATATAACACAATGCAAATCCCAACCAATTGCCCTTGACCAAGGCAAAAAGTCAAAATTCACAAATAGAATCAATATATATCCGGAAGTTTGATTTCCCGGGTCGTTATGTCCCAACGAGGTGTGCAATTGAAAATCGAATGACGATTTGATATTTGATGTTTGAATATGACAAGATTATGATTGGTTTTCTATTACTACAAGTAAAAATGCAAAATCAAGCAAAAGAAAACCTAAAACGAAAGCAATTTAACTTAAATCCTAAAACGGTGACGTAAAAACGCGAGCTAAAAACCTAAGTTATCTAATTTTAACCCTAATGTAAATTTTTTACTTTAAATGAGCTAAAAATGACTAAAAATGAAGAATAAAAAAAACTAGAACAAAAACGGAGGTGTTTTGGGCTAAAAACAAGAAAGAACGAGAACGGGATCCATTCTTGTTCTTTAAAAATGAAAATTTGGAAAAATGACCTTATGAAAACACTAATATTTTTCCTAGAAACTATGTAAAAACTATGTAATAAAAGAAAATTTTAAAAAAAAGATTTATATTTTTCTGATTAATATTTTATTTTTTATGAATTTTTTAAGTTTTTAATCTAAATAAATTATAAAAAATACTAAACGTTTATATAAAAATCTAAAAAAAATACAAAAAATAGATAAAGTTATGACGAGCCTAAGAAAAATGAGTTGGTTAACACAGCTTATCGTAATAAGCTGTTAAAAATCAACACAGCTTATAAGCTTATAAACGTGGTTAAATATTAAACCACTTGGGACTATAACGAAAAAGTCCCAAGGGCGCAGCGGTGAGTGTGTGTGTATAAAGGGTGAGAGTGTTGAGGTCGGGGGTTCGAGCCTTAGCTCACCCCTGACTTCCACTTTCCCCCTTTTTTTTTGAAAACCTTTTTTACAAACCTGAAGATAAGACAAAAATAAACATTTTTTCTAACTACAACTCTTTACAAAACTTACTAAATAAGCCAGAAAAGCCATAATAAGCTGACAGATTTGGTTTTTATACCAAGTTTTATAACACTTAAAAATAAGCTAATTTGATTAGGCTTTTTGGACCTAAATAAGCAACTAAAAAGAAAATAAGCTAAACTAAGATTTTTCTACACCTAATAAGCAAATGCAGATTGGAATAAGCAAAAATGAATGAAAATTAAGCTTAGAAAAGCTTAATAAGCTACTGACACAAAAATTATGCAAAACAGACAAACAGGCCACTTTGGGCTTATTTTTAAGCTCAAGGATGGACTCTAATGAATCTATAAGCTAAAAACAGGAAAAGATGACATAAAAAGCTATAAGAAAAAGCAATCTATAATTATTTTGAACAACTAATAAGCTAGAAAAACTAATTTGTAACTTGAAAGTTAATACTGCCAGAAGTGACTTAAGCTGAAAAAGCTTTTATAAGCAAAACTATGGATTGAATTAAGCTAAAACAAGCTGATACTAGCCTAATAAGCAGTTAAAAGCAAAATGAGACAAGGCTCTTAAGAAGAAAAGCACAAAATAAGCAACTCAGCACCAGGGCAAATAACTTAAGCCAACAGCCTATATGGGCACCTTTGTGCTTAAATTACTCTAATCAAATAAGCTTAAAATAGAGAAATAAGCTCAAACAGATTGAGTATGGTGTCTAATGAGCTTAAGCTTTTAATTTCAGATTCTACAAATGACTTAAGCTTATCTAAAATCGAGCTTAAAAAGGACTCCTTGCAACTGCTTAGACTTCTATGGCATATTGTACTGAAAACACAAAACACAAATGCAGGAACTTAAAACTTAATCCTAACATGCCATAGCACTCAAAATGAACATAAAAATGAGGACATTTATCACTTTTAAACCAAAGATCAAAATAAGCAGTTCTAGCACTTAAGCATATCACAGATTTAAATCATTGCTATAAAAATCTTGATTATTGAGATTTAAACTAAAAGAGCTTATTAAAACTGATTATTAGACCCTAGTCAAGCTAATTAAAGTAGGAGTTGTGACCCCAACCCAATGCCTTAACCAAATTGACCCATTTTGCCCTTATGCCAAACACCCCTTTAATAATGAAAACAATCTTTGTGAACTTATTACAGTGATTTTAAACAAACAACCCCTTAATACAAGATATTACTTGGCTTAATGTGAGCTTGTTGGTCATATAAAAACACAGAGATAAGCAGTTACAATAAGCAAACAAGAAATGGACAGATTTGATGCTAAATTAAGGCAGACTTTAAAAGAACAGTAACACAAGAAATCAAAACAATTTTGAAGGTTCAAACAATAAAAATAAGATAAACTAAACAGTAAACAAGAGCAATAAGGCAGAATAAGCTCAATAAAGCAATGCTACAGTAACTTTTTAAGAAAATGAAAATAAGGAGCTTACAAGCTCATTAAGCTTTCCTGACTGAAATCAAGTACCACAATCACACCTAATGCCTCCCAAGAGGCACTAAAACCAAGGCCACCCAAAATGCACCCTGCTCTATTTGCTTCTTCAAATTTTTGGTGAATTTTTTATGAATTTTGATTTTTATGATAGAAAGTAAAACAGACTTTGTTAAGTTTCTATGACTCCCCCCCCCCCCCCCAAAAAACTTATTTAAGTGGATAGAGAACAAGTATTTGAATACAAGAAAGCTTAAGTGACAAATATGAAAGAAAACTCTTAAATTTGCATTAACTTAGAATAAAAGATTACAAGACTGAAATTTTAAATGACAATAAGTAGATAAAGCTGTAAATGACTTGAAAAAAAAAGATGATTAACTGATTAATTGAGTGATAAGATAAGAGATGAGATGCCTTTGAAGGCTTACAATTGGTCCTATTTATACTAAAAACTTTAAAGCTTAGGTCTTCAATGTGTGTTTCTTCTGTGAGACAACCTGAAGCTGTGCTTCTTGTGTGAGAGGCTCAAAGTCTTCAATCATGGCCATTGATCATCATATGTGCTTCTCAAAGTTTATGGTAGCCGTTGGATTCCTTGAGATGTGTGGGATTGCCAACTTGGCAATGCATCATGTGACAAAGGTTTAGTGGGTTGAGGGTGAAGGTTTAATCCTTTGTGTAGTTGGTGTTGCAGGGTAAAGGGGAGGAAGGAGACCCGTGAATAGTTCTTGGGTTATTTGGGCGGGAATTTTGGTTTTGGGTATCAGGGGTGAAGTTGGGGGGATGTACAAGTTAGGCCCCTCAAGTATATATGTGTTATTGCAAAACTCGTCCCTTGTGGTGATAAGTTTGGGGAGATGGCACAAACAGCCCCCCATTGTTATAAGGGTTATTACATGCATGGTCCTTGTGATGATACAAGTTTAGGGGGTTGGCAGTTTTGCCCCCTCTACTTGTTTTGGGCTTAAACTTGGGCTGGATTGGGTATAAAAGGTTTTGGGCCTTTTGGGCCCATTTGGTCTTCAATATAACTCTTAATGGGCTGCCCCGGCCCATTAGATGGGTAAGGGTGGCCCATTAAGAATTTCTTCGGTTTTGGCTCCGGGTTTGACCGTTGACTTTTTGGGGTTGACTTTTGTTGACTTTTTGACTTTGATTTCGGTTTGACTTTGGCTTTTCCACGCTTTTCCATTCCGTGCTCGGTTTTGTCCGTTTTTAGCTTTGTTTTTGTCCTTTTCTTGAATATCCGTTTCCTGCACAATACAAATGCAAAACATACAAATACAATGTATTTTTGGTACGTTTTTAGTCATTTAAGTCCGTTTTTAAAGAAAAATGGTATGTGATTAAGCACATACCAAATCTCGCGGCCAACCATTTGTCTAGATTAGAGAACCCTCATCAAGGTGATCTCAAGAAAAAGGTAATTACCGAAACATTTCTTCTCGAGACCCTCAGAATGATATCTTTTAATAGTGATTCTAGTACCCTGTGGTTTGCCGACATTGCAAATTACCATGCGGGGAATTTTGTTGTAAAAGGGATGTCGTCCCAACAAAAAAAAATTATTTAAAGATGTTAAGTATTATTTTTGGGACGACCCCTACTTGTTTATGATTTATGCCAATCAAGTGATTAGACGATGTGTTCACGGCCAAGAAGCCGTTGATATTCTCACGGCTTGCCATAATAGACCCACTAGGGGACATTATGGTGCGAACTACACTGCTAAGAAAGTCTTCAATTCCGGTTTCTATTGGCCGATAATTTACTGCGATGCCTACGACATGGTAAAGTCTTGTGACTCATGTCAACGTCAAGGCAAAATCTCGCAAAAAGACGAAATGCCTCAAAATGCAATTTAAGTATGCGAGATCTTTGACGTATGGGGCATCGACTTTATGGGCCCGTTCCCGTCTTCTCGAGGGAACAAATACATTCCCATAGCCGTCGACTATTTGTCTAAATAGGTTGAAGCAAAAGCGCTCCCAACTAATGATGTTTGAGTTGTTGTTAAGTTTTTGAAATCTCTTTTGGCCCGATTTGGAACTCATCGTGCTATAATTAGTGATCGCGGTACTCACTTTTGCAATGACCAATTCGAGAAGGTCATGCTTAAGTATGGAGTTACCTACCGTCTTTCTACCGCGTATCATCCACAAACGAGTGGACAGGTGGAGGTTTCAAATCGTGGTTTGAAACGTATTTTAGAAAGGATCGTAGGTGAAAACCGTGCTTCATGGTCCGATAAGTTAGATGATGCATTATGGGCCTTCCGTACCGCTCGTTTACAGAAAGGCTTGCCATCTTCCTATCAAACTTAAACATAAGGCCTACTGGCCTTAAAACATTGTAATTTTGACCTTAAGACCGCGGGTGATCACCGAAAAATTCAAATGAATGAATTAAATGAACTCCGGGATCAAGCTTACAAGAACTTTTTAATCTACAAAGAGAAAACGAAGAAGATTCATGACTCCAAGATTAAAAACCGCTTCTTCAACATTGGTGATCGAGTTAAATCCGGGATCATGCTTACGAGAACTCTTTAATTTACAAAGAGAAAACAAAGAAGATTCATGACTCAATGATCAAGAACCGCGTTTTCAATGTTGGTGATCGAGTCCTCCTCTTTAATTCTCGATTAAAGATTTTCTCGGGCAAGCTTAAGACCCGCTGGACTGGACCATTCACCGATACAAAACAAACCCCTCAAACAAGCCAAGTATTCCCTTATGGCACCGTCGAGTTATCTCAAACCGACGGGCCAAACTTCAAGGTGAATGGTCATAGACTTAAACATTACTTTGGAGGGGACATACCACCGATGGTTGTCCCGGATCTCCAAACTTTCCCCATGGACCACTAAATTCGGGGTCGAGTCAGGCTCGTGACTCGGTTAACAAAAATAAGCGCTTCGTGGGTGGCAACCCATGCTTATCCTTAGTAGTAGTATATTAGTATAATATTTATCAATAAGTGTAATGTGAGGAGGCTCGCCTCTTCCTTTCTTGTGTTTTGTGTTTTGTGTTTTATGTCCAAGATTGCCCGGATTATGAAGACTCTCGTGCTCGTGGTTTTGTCCATCGTCCACTCGATCTTCAATCCTTCGCATGCTTATATATGGGAATCCGATATCCTAGATCTTATTGATTTAACGTTTATCTATTAGCATAATTAATAAACGGCTTTAGATTTGCGTAGAGACCCCTTAATATTTGGATTATGCCTTGAAATTAGTATGGGGGTGACAGTCTCACATTGAGGACAATGTGTAGTTCTAGTATGGGGGGGATCTTTCGATTTGATCTTACTTGCATTTGCCTTGTCTTCACGTAACCCCGTTTTTCCACCAAAAATAGCAAAAATATGCCAAAATTAAAAATTCAAAAATAGAATAAGTGTTTTGACACGTAGTTTTGTCTTTTTAAGGAATAAATTTTGACTTGATCGAGCATGTTGCGCTCTAGCTTGCCCCTTAACTTATATAAATTTAAGCTTTTGCTAGTCTTTTATACAAGAAGCTTTAAAACGCGAATTCTAGCTTAAAAAGAGCCAAGAGTTTGCAAGTTTCCATGATAGACTTTAAATATGCAAAGCTTGTTTTATTAGACTAAGCATTCGCGGATCTTTTTATTAAAGATTTTAAATTTGCGAAGAACGAGAAATGATAGAGTTTTATATAAGTTAGATGCTAAACATAGAGTAGTTGGATCTCTTTAAGGCTCATAGAGGTTAATTGTGGCTTTTTGCTCCCATCAGCTTAATAAACGTTATATAATTGGTTGGTAAATAAGTACTTTAGGTTTTTGCGATTCTTAGTTTAGATCACTTCGTAGAGATTCCTTCTGGTGAAATTAAGGTACACATCGAGTTTTTGTCAGTGTTGTGGGAAAAGGCCTACTGATTCTGACGGCTCGCTGCCGTTGTTAGGTAGTTAAAAGACCACGGGTAGTTGAAATTTGCTATATTAATAAGTTTATGTTTATAAACCGAAGCCGAAATAAGACCACTACCTCTTGCCGGCTCACAACCGATGTGGTAGTCGTTTAAAGGGTGGAGGTAATAATAATAAAACTGTGGGCTAATAAAAGTTTACCGCATCTTGCCGGCTCACAACCGATGTTGTAGTCTTCTAAATAAGGCACATAGTAATGATCCGAGACTAATAAATGTTTGCTGCATCTTGCCAGCTCACAACCGATGTTGCAGCCTTCAAAAAGGTCAAGTATTACCGAGGTCGAAATAAGACTCCTGGACCATGGTCGGCTCGGATACCGATGTGGCAGTTGTTTAAAGGACCGATGTTTAATAATGTTGCAATAATAATGATAATAAAGCCAAATTTCGACTTCGGGGTTATCTAAAAAGGATAACCCCTAAATCATACGAAATTAGAACCTTAATGTGGACCTTATTGTCACCATATCGTCTCTTTAGGATAGGATTTCAAACTAATTATGGTCTAAACCGGGTTTACTTTATATGAAATAGAACATAATTTATTTCTCACCAATAATAAAAATAAAACCTTTAGAGGACTTAGGAATAAAGGAGCGGAAAGTAGTAATGCATACACAATTAATATTTATGAGTAGTGTTAGCATCTTAACTTGTATTTAACGATGATTTCGTTTTTAAGCTTGGTTTGGGGCGGGTGAAAAATCAAGGACGATGAATTTATCTTTTTAGTGTTTCTTGTTCCATGAAGTTATGATATGTATGAATAATAAATGCATAAAAATAGTAAAACGGAGAGCTTTTCAAAACTAGTGATTTCTTAATTCCCTTAGATGAACACTTAACTATTTATCGAGGTAATTAGTCTAAGGGGGTGGAAATTTTTGGTTTTCTAAGTTTGTATTTATGACATTGCGTGAGGACACGGCAATACCTTAGTATGGGGGATTTTGGTATGTGCTTAAATACACATACCTTTTACCTTATAAACTAGCTAAAAAGACCAATAATGACCAATAAATACAGAAAAATACATTGTATTCGTTTGTATTGTGAATTGTGTCTTGCAGGTAACGGATATTCAATAAAAGGACAAAAACGAAGCAAAATGGACAAAACCGAGCACGGGAATGGAAAGAGTATGAAAATACCGAAGCCGAAGGCATACCCATCTTCTATGGACCAACCCATGCCCACTTAATGGGCCGGTACAGCCTACAATTCTTAACTTATAAACCTAAGCCCTTATAAGAATAAACATAGTCCAAATCCTTTACCTATAATCTTGGCCCATGTAACCAAATCCAAGCCCAACTCCATCCCTGGCCCAAATCAAAAATGATATAACGTTTGGTCAACAAGGGTCATAGTCAAAATTACTGTACGTATTTCTCTTTCCCTCCCTTTCACTTTTACAAGGCAATTCACGAACCAGGGTAAATCATACACGCTTGTAAGGCTTCCAGAAGCAAATCCCTGACAAGTCTGACATATTTGGGAGCCACGCTGGCAATCCCACTCCATATGATTGGATGATGGGACGTGGAGGGCAATCAACGGTCAAGATTTGATTAAATAAGGCAGTTATTGGTGGATGGCTGAGATTAGAGGATTGAGGAATGTTTGGAAGGGCTAGAAGCTTCACCTCACTCCTATATAAAGAGACCTCATCACACAAGAGCAAGACGTGTAGGATTTTAGTTTAAGTTTAGCATAGTTTAGCTTATTGTAGTCATTTTTAGCTTATTGTTTTTAGTTTGATGTATTTTCCCTTTTAAAAGCTTGTACTAATTTGATTATTCAATAAAAATTCAGAGTTTTTTTAATTCGTATGTTAATTCATGTTTTCACTTATTGCACTTATGGTTTAAATAATCTCAGTTTTTTTATCAAATAAGCTCTATAAGCTCTTAAATACTACTTAAGCTAGCTAGTACATCAGTTAAGCCCTTAAAGCTTAACTGATTTGTTATTTCACAATAATCTCTCCCCTAAATATACCTCAACTTAATGGATGATAAGCCAATTCTGGAAGGGCTTATAGACCTCACCAGCTTATCTTTGATAAGCTGGAGCTTGTAGATCTAAGCTCTTAAGAGCAATTTACATCCCTGTTTAGCTGGGATTAAGGTACAAATCTCTAGTTCTCTATTATGGCTTAAATTTCTGTTTAGCTTATTGAACTGATTATTTACTGTTTCTAGTTGCTTATTATTGCTTAATATGTCTTAAATATGCTTAATATGCTTAGTTTGTAGTTTATAGTTAATTAGTTCAAGTTTTAGATATAAACTGTTAAGTTTTAGCTTAAAAATGCTTATTTTGTTTGCTTATTGTCTAGTGCTTATCAGTGGTTGGAAGTTGCTTATTAATGCTTAATACACTTGGTTTTAGTTTAAAACAGTTTCAAAATGAAAACAGTTTTGATAAAGGGGTGTTTGGGTTAATAGGTTTTTATCAAACTAAATATGTTTGGTCAGCTTTTGGCCAATAAGCCAAGTTGATTTGGCTTTAATCTAGTCTAGGTAGTAGTTTTACTCAGATTAGACAGTTTTTTAGTTTTAGTGGTAAGGGGTTTTACTTATTGCATTGTTTCATGGATAAAGAAGGTATAAAATCAGCTTATTGGTGAACTTTTCTTAAATCTACTCTTAGGTTGTTAATTTTACTCAAATCCAGTCTTGTTAGTAGTTTTATTTCATTTCCTTTAGTTGTCAAAATAAGTTGAGTCATAGTTTTCAATTTTCAGTTTTGTCAAAAACTCAAAAAAGCCAAAAAAATTAGTTTAGTATAAACTGTCAGTTTTGACAGCTTAATTTATATCTTAATTGTAGTTCAAATTTTTTTTAAAGTTAGCTTTTAGGAGTTATTTGGTGTTTGATTTTCATCTGTTTTCAGTTTTTATGATTTGAATTAAGCTTTTTGTGGCTTATTCTTAGTGTCAAAAATGGTAAAAAAAACTGTCAAAGTTCCTTGTTGAAGTCTAAAGTTGCAAACTGTTTTGAGGTTTAAAGAGCTTATCAGCTTATTATTTGAGCTTATTTTAGGCCCTTGTGCTTATTTCTGGTCCTAGATGAGTTAAGTTCAGCTTATTGGTTCAGTCCTTGTGCTTATTGAAGCTTAGAGTATCCCTAGCAGTTTTAGATTTAAGCTGATAGTACTAACTCATAGTTATAAGTTTTTCTTTTTTTTATTTTTTTGTTGAGCTTCTTTGTGCCTATTTTAAGCTTATAACTGAACGTTATTCTTAGTCCTTTAGGCTTATTGGGTTTAGGGTTGGCTTGTTTTCAGCTTGTCAGTTTTTCTATAGCTTATAGGAGTCCTTGAAAGCCAATCAAGTCTTAGCCATTGTTAATAAGTTTTAAGCCTTAATCAGCCATTTCCATTGAGCTTATTTGAGCTTATTTTTGAGTTTCAGAAAAAGTCATTTTACAAAAAGTTCTTATTTTAGTTGTATAAAGCTTTTCCAAAAAGTAAATTTCAAAAATAAAAAAAACTAGGGAAATTGGGAAGTCAAGGGTGAGCTAGGCTCGAACCCTTGACCTCAACCAACCTCAACCCAGTTTTAACACCACACTCTGCTACCACCATCCTTGGACTTTTCGTCTATACATCCCACACATTAATTCTTTAAACCCATTTTGCTTAATAAGCTCTCAGCCCTTTTGGGCTTATTTCCAGCTTATTGAGATAAGCTGGTTGGTCCCTTTTATTTTTCTTAAGTATTAAATTGTTCAGAGTATTTTTCATAATTTTTCTAGATTTTTTTTTTTTTATTTTTTTTTATTTTTATTTAATTTTTTTTAATTTTTTTCATAATTAGTTTTCTATTTTTAATTATTAATTTAGGTTAATTTTGTTTTTAATTCATAAAAAATAAAATAAAAGTCAAAAAAATATAATTCTTTTTTTCTAAAACTATCTTTAATCATTTAGGATTTTTAGGTTTGCATTTTAGGTCCTTAGAGTTTAATTTGCTAAATTTTGGTTTTCTAGCTAGTCCGTTAGTCGTTTAACGACCGTTAAGTGTTTAATTTCCGTTAAATTTAGTTGAGCCTTCGTTTTTAGTTTAACGTGCCTTTTAAGTGCTTTACTTTTATGTTAGTAGAATTAGAATCCTAAATCCAAAATTTCCAAATATTCAGAACGCGCGATCACGAACCGAAACCCGATTTTCAAATTCACACCTCGTCGGGATACGACTCGGGAAGGCTTTGAATTTTACTTTGGATAAAAGTAATCTTCTTAAATCCTTACAGAATACTTATTACTATACTATTATTGATATCGTCCTTATATATACCTACGTTTGTGTTTGGGTTCGAATCACTCAACATCGAAGATAATGAAATAGAGGGACTCAAATTAACAGTACCTGATCCAAGAACTTGTGAAATAGACCCATCGGCAATTGTAACATGAGATGAGGATGTATGTGTATCAAATTTATTGAATATATGTGAGTTACCTGTCATGTAATCTGAAGCACCAGAATCAATAACCCATTTAGTACTTGACGAGAATAGACAATTGCCCGATTCAGCAAAATACGCATATGAACCTCTATGTTTCTTTTTCACATAATACCCAAATAACAAAGCCAAGTAAGAGATGATCATCATAACTCGAAGTCGTATCATACGGACCATCAATACGCAAATGAACAGAAGTTGTCTAAGAAAAATATCTGAGTTCAAATAACACAGTAACTGAAACCCCATATCATAACCCCAAATCATCAACATAACAAATATCAAAATTGATTCCATCAAATACCTAAATCCCATTTGCACAAATATTTAATCTAAACCAAAAGTCTAAAATAAACTTGATCTCACCGGGATGAAACTGAAATCGGAAGATGAAACAAAGCTGGAATCTTCTCACAAAAATAGCTGAACAAATGGCCGTCAAACAATTTAGGGTTTGTGATTCAACCAACCCTAATCTTATGCCTTTAATTGTACTCCCTTGGTACAAACACACAAGAACCCTAATTTTCTGATTTATGATAACCTTGTTGTGATACCATGTAAATGATAGTGAAATAGTATTGTATTGCTTGTTCTATTATACAGAGAATACATAGGTATATATAAGATACATTTAGCTTGGAAACTAAGCTAAGTTAACCTAATGGGCTGGGCCCGACCCTAATACATATTTTAACATTTGGTAATTCATAATTTTCAACTAGGAATAAACAAGTTAAATAGATTTGTAACAATTTAATCGAGAGTATAGGTCGAAAGGGCTCTTATGAACTAATTAGCACAATCATATTTCTAACAAATGGTTTGTAATGACTCGGTATATACTAACATTCATAGGTCGAAATGGTGTGTTAGTTTAAACCGTGATATATGCAATTTCATGATATTACCCATTGATGGGAATTTTATGACTTTGATTTTGTTTGCTATTGCTTGATTTCTACCTGAAAACTTTCATACACTCAATTGATATTGAAACTAGTTCCAAACAAGTTGTTTTAATTATTTGATTGCAATTCTCATTAAATTAGTCTTATAATTACATTATGGTATTGTGGCTTGTGACATCCATTTTACCACTTGTGCTTTACTTATTGTTAAACTTGATTTTCAATTTAAAACACTCAAGTCTCTCAAACAACCTCGGCTTACCAACCTCAACCTACTACACACGGATGGGTCATACTTGCCCGTATGTGTTCTTAGCTTAACCGGTAAACCTTGTTATAAATTTAAAACTCGTAGTGCGAGACACATCAGTCAGCAACATGGGATTGATTGTGATGAGACTTTTAGCCTGGTTGTTAAACCGGCTAATATACGTACCGTTTTGAGTCTTGATGTGTCTCGTCACTAGCCTATTCATCAGTTAGATATGAAGAATGCTTTTCTATACTTCCACTTATCAGAGACTAATTATATGCATCAACCTCATAGGTTTATTGATCCTCGTCATCCAGATTATGTTTTTCAGTTGTAGCGTTCTTTATATGGGCTTAAGCAAGCCCCACGTGCTTTGTTCTAGCGGTTTGCTACCTATGCTACACAGATTGGTTTTCAGCACAGTACAACTGATTCCTCTATGTTTATATTTCATCGTGGCATTGACATTGCGTATTTGCTCTTATATGTCGATGATATTATTCTTACTGTATCTTCTACAACATTTTTACAGAGAGTTATTCAGTCTTTGCATAGTGAATTTGCTATGACAGATCTTGGTTCTCTTAATTATTTCCTTGGTATTTTTGCTCAACGGACTTCTGCAGGCATGTTCTTATCTCACTTCCAAGTTAGGTTAAAGGAAACGTTATTGAGGTTAGCTCATATGCTTCACTGCAACCCATGTCGGACTTTGTGGATACGGAGTCCATGGTGACCTGGTTTTTTTATCCTACTTTATATCGTAGTTTGGTTGGTGGTTTGCAGTACCTTACTTTTACGCGCCCTGACATCTCCTACTTTGTTCAGCTGGTTTGTCTTTATATGCATGATCCATGCGAACCTCATTATACTGTATTGAAGCGGATTCTTCATTATATTCATGGCACTATTGATCATGGACTTCAGTTGCATGTTATCTAGATACTGCTTACCGCATAATAATAATGAGGAGTGGGCAAGGTTGTTCCCGCCCACCGTCGTTTCTACCTCAGGTTATGGTGTTTTTCTATGATATAATCTATTGTCTTTGTCTACTAAGCGACAAGCCAAGTTGTCTTGTTCTAGTGTTGAGGCTGAATATCGTGGAGTTGCTAATGTCGTGGCTGAGACAGCCTGGTTGCGTAACCTTTTATGTGAATTGCATAGACTTTTGTTTACTACTACCCTGAAATAATGTGATAATGTTAGTGCAGTTTATTTGTCTACTAATCCGGTTCAGCACCAACGTATGAAGCATATTGAGATTGATATTCACTTTGTGCATGATTTTGTGGCCTTGGGACAGTTGCGTTTTTATATGGTCCGTCGTTTTTTCTTACGTATGCGTATATTTCTCGGAAAGGGTCGACACGAGGCTTTGTTCTCGAGTTTTGTGATAATCTGGATGTTTAAAGACCTCTTGTTTCGATTGCGAGGGAGTATTAGCCTAGTCGTGTTACAGGCTTATTATATTTTATTACTATTATGTGACTCGGGCTTAGCCCATGTTAGTTAGCTTATTACTCAAGCCATGTAACGTATTTATTGATGTTTAATAATATTGAATCATTATAGGGTTTACCAATTCTAATAATCTATACCCTGTGAAAGACAGATATCAGGTTGCATTGATTTGTACCGAGTCGAAGAAACATGCAACAAAAGCTAATTAAATTCTAAGGTCATTCCATATATGACATTCAATAGTTAGAAAAAAGCCATCACTTAACTTAATTTTCATTTCAATGCTTCCAATACTTCCAATAGTTAATCTTAAACTAGGTTTTCAACCCGCGCTCTGCTGCGGATCGCGTGGTTTTACATTATCGATACATATGACCTTAAATAAATGTTTTGTACCAGTATATATAGAGTTGCACCAAAAATCCTAAACAAACGTTAACAATACTTTACTACACATGTATATTAGTGGAACATGCATAATTTTTGTCAACAGTTGCTGCTTTCCTTTTTTCCTTCTCAACTTGCATATTTAAATATCCATATTCAAATATCCAGCATTCATGACTGTATTGCTCCTTCTTTTTCCATCCTCAGGATTTCAGCAAGTAGATGCTCAAAGATTTCAGCAAGTAAGCACATTGGATTGTGTAATACCTGCATAAAATTAACAGTTAGCTTATATAATCCCAACTATATATGGAAGAGGTAGCAGCATGTGCTCATTTACGAAAAGAACAATATCAAAATCCATCTTATTTACAAATGGTTCCAGCATAACATCACCCCATTGCTTGAAAAAAAGGGTCAAGATCTGAAACCCAAATCCAGATTAATGATTAGCACTTTCTGAGTATTTACGTTCTTGTACTTCGCTTTTATCTTGTTCTTACAGAAGATCAAAGTAGGTCAGTGAACGCTGAGTATAGTACTCATACACGCGTAGATGTTCATTCTGCTGTCTAATGCGAGAGATACTAGTCAATTAACGATGTTGTTGTGTATGAGATCAGCGCTATCATCGATTGACTATCCAACGAATTCGCCTAAAACTGAACTATTCGCGTCCCATTCCGTCGTTGCATGGCTGAGAGACCCAACGAGCAACGGCCCCTATCGTCCCACATACCCCAGCGAAGACCGTGTCTCGAATGCCCCCCTCGCAAACCCCTGAGAAGCACCCTCTCTTACACTTAGTTGTGCGCACCTATCTCGCTACTCCTTAATATATCTATAGTTGGTCTAATCCAAATTTCACCCCTATTCTTATTTCTGCAGTAGCCTGATCCAAACACACTGGACCGATAATCATTCATGTATTTAGAATTCGGTTTCATATCATCAAAGATCGCCTACCTTTTACGGATATCCAAATATCCTATACTTTGAATTCCTAGTTTAAATTATAGAAAAGTAAACTTTACCTGATCTAGTGCTTGACCCTCTTAAGCTCTATAGTGTGTGCGTGCAAAGACGCTTTTTTTAACATCGGTAAGCATAGCTTGTATCATCTTTCTTTGAGTTTTTTTGCAAAATAGACCTGAGATACAAAAACCGCTCAATGTGATAAACTTGAATTAATGAAATTTGGTGTAGCTTCACTGAGCAGAAAACTTATAAGTATTATTATTGCCTCGTAAAAAGAACAAAACACCACAAAGCTACCCAAAGAGAAGTTTGTGGGCAGATATCAATCAGCATATTTCATTGCTAACATGTAGGGAGAAGTTATCACCTGCTTAATTATTACTATTGTTCTGAGCCAGAACTTATTTTTAAAAAGCCATACTATCATATTATCTAATGCTACTAACCCATTCTACTTAAAATAATGTGACCACTTGGATAACAACCCATATAAAGAGTTATTCTAATAAGTATACCAAACAACATCAGCCTCTAATAGTAGTTTTAATATGACAGTAAGTTCCGAATGTAGAATTTTGGGATGTGAGAGGATCTGGTAAGGCTAGAACACGTACGTAATCAAACCACACAAAACGTGTTGAACCATAATTCATAAATCAAGAAGCAGGTACGGAACTCTAGCATAGTGGTGAGCTTTATTTGTTTCGATCAAAACTGTAGCCACAGGAAATAACCTGGTATATGAATTTTTGGAGGAGCATATGGTTCGATCAAAACTGTAGCCACAAGATAGCCTAAAAAAGCATGCTACATGAATTTTTAAAGGAGCGTATGATGACATAGCAGTAGCCAATTTATATCCTAAGGGGTCAAGAAATTAGACCAATTCAGAGACTGATTAATAATGTGCAGCCCTACAGCTTATAACATATACTCTCCCATGTACCATGTCCCGACAGCGTACTACTTGTAACATATACTCCTAGTGCATGAAGATCACTTCGCGCATACAAAACTTCCTAAAATAAAGCATTAATATCAAAATATATTTTCCTCTTTCTACGGCCCTTTGCACTTCATCCAATATCTTAGCAATAAAGACATACCCGTTCGCGTGAGTGTATTTTAGTATTAACATCGCATTGCTCCAACGTCTTAAATATGCTCCAAGCATCATCATACCTAATACAGACAACCCAAAAGATCTTAGCTGCTACATATGCAATAACCATATTTTATTTTTGTGTGAAAAAAATACAAAATGAGTAATGGACATAAGCTCACGGATAATTATTGGCCTAACCTACAGGGAGCACGTAGTTACACTCAAATTCCAGCTTCAACACGCCTAACAAAATCTGCATCTTGGAGCCTGCAAAAATTAGGAGTAGAAAATTGACAGATTAGTCCATGAACACACAAAAATATTCAACAAATTCAGATATTTATTAGGGGATTATTTCAACGCATTGAAAAAGATTCAGAAAAACTCCAAACAGCAACAGGAGCAAAGGCTTGAAGCTACACTAATCATTTGTTTACCTTGATCTGCAGACCGTGTGTGTCTATTTTTTTATTGTCACCGTTACATTTACTCCTTTTGACAAAAGCTTATCAACGTGAGGAATCACAGCCTAAAAAATGACCGTTATTGTTGCTTTATACCATAGGAATGATCATTATGTAGTCTACATATTAATGTCAACGAACATAAATTTATAATGAACACAAATTTAGAATTATTTTTTTATGCTCGTATTTTAAATCATAGGATTTCAGTTTTGTAATAGGCCAAAATTTTGAGCGGGTCAAACAACTGGGAACTCAGACATTTCAAAATAAACTTTCTGCTAGCTTATATAGTGTGGCTTATTTGGTTTTTGTCTTATGTTTTGTAAGTTGGCTTAGTTTGAAACTTTTCCATAAGCGTATCATATAATTATACTTTTATTATTAAACGAACCTGATTACTCGCAAGAGAATGCCCCCATGAAAGTCTGACAGTTTCTCCACCAAACTGAGTTCCTTGAGGTATTCTTAAAGCCTCCTCGTCACAGCTCCTGCATATACACAAATAGAATGTTAATTAAAATAAAGTAATAAATTATCCTCGTCGAATCAAATTTTGCATAGTCACATACCTCTGAGTAAGCTGAACAAACCCACACCGCTTGCCCCCGAGATCTTTACGTTGCCTAACTTTGGCTAAACACCTGCATTAGATGTTGGTGAAAAGTTTCATAATAAACCAAAGAAAATGAGATTAAGACCAAAACCAAATAAGCCATAAGCCCGCTATATAAACTTAAACAAACAACCCCTTATATGGGGTGTGTGTTCTGACTTATATAGCAAGCATATGCCTTATGTGATTTTGGACTTATGTTCCTTAGCGTACTTTTTGTAGCTTCATGTGAAACTTTCGGGTAGCTTATTATGACATCATAAGCTTATAAAAAAGTTTCAAAATAAACTTTCTGCTAGCTTATATAGTATGGCTTATTTTGGTTTTCGTTTTATGTTTTGTAAGCTGGCCTAGTTTCAAACTTTTCCATAAGCTTATAATATAATTATACTTTATTATTAAACGAACCTGATTACTCGCAAGAGAATGCCCGCATGAAAGTCTGACAGTTTCTCCACCAAACTGAGTTCCTTGCGGTATTCTTAAAGTTTCCTCATCACAGCTCTTGCATATACAAAAATAGAATATTAATTACAACAAAGTAATAAATTATCCTTGTCGAATTAAATTCTGCATGAGTCACATACCTCTCAGCAAGTTGAACAAACACAACGGATATAAAGTGTACAAAAAACATGAATACTCGTATTAAAAATTTCTCGTTTTTGACCCTTAGGCACAGATTGGAGAATCTAAAAGAAAGCACCAACAAAAGTTTCTTATAGAGACCCAAACTCAAATTATAAGTATGCATATACCCTCAACTACGACTAATATCATTTTCACACATAAGGGGCTTATTGAAATTTCTTATAAAAGGATTACTAAACAACAAAGAATCCCTAACACTCATTTATTATACCGAAACACTATTAAAATATTTTTTTCAACATAATATATCATCAAATTTAATAACTTTATCAAATAAGAAAAGCAAAACTAATATATTTTTTTTCATCTAACATGGTGTTCTTTGAGTACAAAAAAGTGGCAGCTTCACATGTTGTTTAGGATTGCTCACTTAATTAGCTTATACCATCCGACTACGTCCAAACATTAACACCCAAAAACAATTGAAAAATATAAAAATCTGAAACTTTAGAAAAAATGATTAGGGTTAACAAACTCACTTGAAGATTAATCCAATCAATATCTACCATAAGAGTTTCTTCTTCTTCTAATAGCCTCACATTTCTCCTGCAAAACACCAAAACCACCACAATTAATTAATCCAATCAATAATCTCAATTAAATCAAAATCAAATCTATTAACAAACATATACTACCGCAAGTGGATGTTGTGGGGGCGTCTGTGTTAGTGTGAGAATGAAAGTGGTTTTTGGTTCGGTGGTGGTTTCTGAAAATTATCGAAGAAGATAATGAGAGGGTAAGTGGGGATTTTAGGTGAGTCATAGACATGTGTTATGGGGATATAATAAAGGGTGGGGTTTAAACCCGGGTTGGATCCGGACGTGCTTTAAAAAAGGAAAAAAACAAATGGGTCGAACCCGGGTCGAGCCGGGGATGGCATTCAATGCATTAATGGCAGCGATCCTGCCTTTTAATATAACGACATAATTCTTTAAAGAGTAAACGTTATACCTGTGGCTTGTGGTTTTGCGTTGTACCAAACTGTAGTTCCCTTGACCAAACTAGTTGCACGTTAGACCTTAAGTGGTAAACATTACGCGTCCGTTAGGTCCCCTCGCTTTTTTAACGGACCACTAAACGATTGTTAAGTTGAATAACCTCAAGGGCATTTACGTCATTTCACACCACAAGGACCACTGGTGTAATTTTTTTCGAAAACTTTTTTTTTAACGAAAATTTTTTTTTCGAAATTCTTTTTTTCAACGAAAAAAAAAATTTCGAAATTTTTTTTTAGCGAAAATTTTTTTTGAAAATTTTAACGAAAATTTTTTTTCGTTAAAAAAAAAGGATATCGAAAAAAAAAAATTTTCTTTAAATTTTTTGAAAATTTTAACGAAAATTTTTTTCGAATTTTTTTTTTTTCGCTAAAAAAAAAATTTTCGTTATTCAACTTAAAATCTTATCATATCACGTTTTTTTCGTTAAAATTTTTGTTTTTTTTCAAATTCGAAAAAATAATTTTAGCCAATTTTTTTCGAATTTTCAAAAAAAAAAATTTCGTTAAAAAATTTTTTTCAAATTCGAAAAAAAAATATTTCAAATTTTTTTAACGAAAATTTTATTTTTTCAAATTCGAAAAAATTTTTTGAAAATTCGAAAAAAAAAAATTTTAACGCTAAACGCAATTTCAAATTCGAAAAATTTTTTTTCGAATTCGTTAAAAAAAAATTTCAAAATTTTTTCGAATTTGAAAAAAAAAAAATTCAAAATTTTTTTTCGCTAAACGCAATTTCAAATTCGAATTTTTTCAAATTCTAAAAAAATTCGCTAAAAATTTTCTAACGAAAAAAAAATTCACTAAAAAAAATTTTTTCGCTAAAAAATTTTCATTAAAAAAAAGTTTTCGAAAAAAATTACACCAGTGGTCCTTGTGGTGTGAAATGACGTAAATGCCCTTGAGGTTATTCAACTTAACAATCGTTAGTGGTCCGTTAAAAGCGAGGGACTAATCGGGCCATAACGTTTAACTTAAGGTCTAACGGTTTCTTTTGCAACTAGTTTGGTAAGGATAAGGTGTTTGGTCAACGCAAACCACAAGGACCACTGGTGTAGTTTACTCTTCTTTAAATTTATATTTACGAGGCATATGCTGACCCGTGCGTGCACCGCATGGTAATGTGTCTGTCAAATTTTAGTTCTCATGTGGTTGCTTTGCATAATGATTTTGTTTAGAATGTTATGCGATAGTTGATTGTGTATAACATTTGGACATTGGTCTTTTTGGCTCGTGTAATGTTTTAGGATGCGGTTTGTTGAACTGCAAATCGTGCGGATGCACTGGGTTGTATCTAAGTGTTTATTGCATAATGATTCAGGCTACTTCAAAATAAGCCTTAAGAAAGGAATAGTAATAATTAAGTGATTTTTTAAACTTTTTCTCGTGAAATACATGTTGGACCAATGTCAAATAATATTTACATATCTACAATTCTACATCTTTATATATATGCTACGCACCACTCGTAGTTTGCTCAAAGTAAACGAATAGACAAACAATAAAATACAATACAATAATAAAAAATATACAATATGATACTACGTAGTAAAAAACATGCACATCCTAATTGGTGGAGTTTATATAGTGAATCTTATAGTGAGGATAATGAAGAGACTTTTTATAAATAGCAAAGCTTTTTTTGATTTTCTTAATAACTAAAACTATAAAGTTTGTTAAGGAGATAATGGGATGCTAAAAAGACTAAAAGTTGCACAGAATTGAATTCACATGTAAAAATGCATTGATCACTAATCATTAATACTCCATGATATTGAGTTTCAGTATGCATTTGGGTTTTGTACTTATGGCTCTCTGGGTGAGACAAATCATTTAAAGATACAGCCCCAATAAATTTAGGGGCTCAATCTTTTAGTATACCATTGATCATGCCATTTATTCACATGGATTTGTACAATATACAAATCTTGTGTTACACTACACAATATATACATCAATAGAACACACACATAAATTACTTATCTATAACAACAACAACAAAAAAGTTCTAAAGCCTAAAGCCTAAAGCCTAAAGCCTAATTTTGAAATTTCGGGTTTTTTTTTTCATGGGGATCCTTAATTTCGACCAAAAGAGAATACCGAACACTGTTCGAATGGACCGAAATTTCGGATTCCCTTTCATGGGGATCCCTAATTTCGACCAAGAGAGAAGAGAGGACTTATCTATAACTACAAAGAAAACAATAGTTCTAAAGCCTAAAGCCTAAACCTTAAAGCCTAAAACCCTAAGGCTAATGTTAACATTGTACCGATATTCGGGTTCCCTTTCATGGGGATCCCTAATTTCGATCAAAAGAGAATATCAAACACTGTTCGAATGGACCGAAATTTCGGGTTCCCTTTGTTCATGAGGATCCCTAATTTCGACCAAGAGAGAAGAGATGAGAGGTATGGGATGAAAAATGAGGTTTAGGGACCCCCTATTTATAGTGTTAGGATTAGGGTTAGCTTTGAGAAAAAGCTACATAATCTTGACACAAATGGTCCCTCCCTCATTAATACTTTGACACAAATGGTCCCTCCCTCATTAATACTGTGCATTAATGTAAAATACTCTAATATTTTTCGGTATAATCATGGAGGCATGGGTAGGTACACCTCAAGATGCGTATCATTGTATGAAGTAGGGTTTTGTACTTTATGGCTGAGACAAATCATTTAAAGATACAGCCTCATTAAATTTAGGGGCTCAATCTTTTAGTATAATAGATCACTCGATATCTCATTTTATTTTCAAGTTTTAAACTGAAACCTACTCATCATCTGACGTATTAGTACCCGGCCAGAAAATATATATATGCATGCAATTTTAATAAACAACCCCAGACATCCCTAAAAATATTGTTACAACAATCTCATGACGTGTCTATATCTATTAGTCGACATATATTAACACCAAATAATCCCATTTATTATATATACACATACACACATCTAATATACATCATCAGTTTTCTAACTGCTACACATTTTTCAATTCAACATAACAAAAACCATCTATTTTGATCATGAATCACTCGATTCAATATGACCAATTTTCTGCGAACCCATTTGCCTCAGTGACAACCACTAGCAGCGACGCTAGCGGTTGTACTAGTGATAGCGACGACACATCACCTTCACTTCACCATTTGACACCACGTATAATACCTAAAACTCCATTTCTGTCGTCCTTCTCATATCGATCATTATCCGTGATCACAGGCCATACTGAGTCAGTTTCATGCATAGCATTATGTGGAGAATTTATCATAACTGCATCCCATGCAAAAGAAATCATGGTCTGGCAACAGCCCGATTTACGTTTGTTTACAAAGTTTGGTCAAGGACGAGGCTCGGTTAAGGCGTTAGTAACGTTCGGGACGAAGATATTTACAGCACATCAAGATTCCAAGATTAGGGTTTGGAGGGTTTCGAGAAATGTAGAAAATATATTCAAACTTGTGGACACACTTCCAACAAGAAAAGATTATCTTGGTAAGTTTATGATACATAGTAATTACATCCAAACACGACGAAATCATAAAAGACTATGGATTGAACATGCTGACACTATCTCGTGTTTAACGGTGGATAACAACTTGATATATTCTGGTTCTTGGGATAGAACTTTAAAGATTTGGAGATTATCTGATTTCAGATGTTTGGAATCTATAAAAAGCACATGATGACGCGATTAACGCGTTGACTTCTAGTAAAGGTACAATTTTTTCGGCGTCTGCTGATGGTACTATTAAGGCATGGGGGAGAATTAATAAATTAGGACAAGAAGGTGAGCATTATTTTAAGGGAATTCTTGAGGGTCATAAGGACATATCGATAAACGCCGTGATGGTTTCTGATGACGGCTCGGTGGTTTATGGTGGTGGGTCAGATGGGTATGTGATGGTTTGGTTAGTTGATGGTTGGAAAATGGTTTATGAAGTTGAAGCACATAAGATGTCTATTTTGTGCATGTGTATGAAAGGTGATATTTTGTGTACAGGGTCAACTGATAGGAGTATAGGTGTATGGAAAAGAGAAGGCAAAGGGTTGATTAAAATGTGTGTGATGAAGGGTCATGATGGACCAATAAAATGTTTACAAGTGGCACCAAATAGTATTGGTGGTGGTTTTTTGGTGTATAGTGGGAGTATTGATAGGAGTATAAGAGTTTGGTGGGTACCAAATAGATCAAAAGGTGATGATTTTGAGACTAAGATCACAAAGACCACCACTCAAAGAATTCTGTTCTAGTTGATTCTGTACTTAAATGTGTGATATGATAGGTTTGTAAACGTTAAATGTTGTTGTAAACACTTGGTTTTGTGAAATGTACGATGAACTAAACACATTGTGAGTACTCAGTTTTTAAGCTGTTGAAATTTATATGTGAATTCGCTTGCTTTGATTAAATGACTGTTCACCTTCTTTAAGCATAATGTTAAGAATAACAGTGTTTAGCTATCAGTTTAACACTTGCTGGTCCCAAAGATGTATACGAATGTTTAATTAACTGATTGAATGGTTTGGATGGATGAAATCAAACCTTTCTTTAGTTTGAGCTGTAACTATTGAGTGTACGTGGATTATTGCGTTCCTCACTTTCCAATGCGCATATCGTAAGAATTATAGTCATTTCGCCAATTGGTCTGTTAGTTTTTATTGCAGCACATGTAACTAATTGCTGGGAAGCGATTTACTTTGGCCGTCACGTAAGTGCATTCTCTATGTTGAGCATTGTATTCATTTCTTAGATGGATCTAGTCTGTTGTTACAGTTCTCTGATATAAGAAAAGATCATGAGTACTGTTGTAAAACTATTTTTTGCCACCCAAAAGTTAGATTGCTATGTTTCTAATAAGAAGTTACGGGATCACTTTATCCTGAAGTTTGTGTTCAACAAAATATGTGTTACTTAAAATGTGAAAGGATTTTATAACATGTGTTGGAACATAACGTAAGCATCAGATATATTGATACAATTACTTGTTTCCCCAAAAGGAAAACCATTATAACTTTGTATACAAAAATCATAAAATGCTATATACATTCTTTCATATCATAGTTACACTCAGATCTTTACCAAAAAAGAAGAAAAAAAGTTTGATGATTACTATTACTCCCTCCGTTCCTAAATAAGTGTCCACTATTAACTTTTAGAGTCTTTTTCCATCAACTTTGACTTTAAATTATTTGTTTCTGTTATTATACTTAATGAAAACTATATCAATGAAAAATACATATACAAACTCAATTATTCATATATTTTTACATCAAGATATTATTTAACACAAAAAAAATAATTAAGGTGAAAGTTTTGCAAAAGGAATGACTTCCAAAATCAACAATGGACTACTTATTTTGGGACGGATGGAGTAATTAAATATTTGTTCTATGGCAAAGTAAATTTAAAATTATCATTTACTTCAATCTTTTCCACTTTTATCTTTTATTTTTTCAGGTCAAGGTTAATGTTATGCTTGTTTAATTTTCACAATTTTTTTCACACTCTTTATAATCTATTCTCACAATATATTTCATAAAAGACTTCAGCAAACTTAGGCAACTTCTAGGTTGGTGAGTAACTCATATACCACTAGATGATAAGACGTAATGTTTAACTATCTAGATAGGCATGAACAAAAAAAAATTGGACCAACAAATTAATTCTTAGATAATTTTTTATAACGCCCAATCCCAAAATTTAATAAATACAGTCAATGTTGCATGTTAGTATTTTATTATAGCTAGCTTGAAGAAACAGATTATGTATGTTTTGAAACATCCCCAAAAGTATTGGGTAGCCACCCAACCCCTAGTATACTTGAGCAGAACAAGATTAAATTTAAAACAATTGGTAGATGAATGAAATGGCATATTGGAAGCCATTAGAATTATGCATGGGCGTTGTTGAACTAAACCTCATAAATGAATTGAAGTATTTGCATTCACAATTTTCACCAAAGTTTGGTGAATGGAATACTAAAATCTGATGGGTTGACTTGTTCTTAATACTAACACAATAAAACTACTGTCATAATCAATAGAGAGTGTTAAATCTTCGCTTCATGTACCTCTCTCTGTAATATAAGTTTTGGAAAGTTAAAAGGTTTAACTAAATAAAATATGGGTTAAACATTCATACATTTGACTGTGTTAGTGTGTTAATTATAGTTAAATGTACATGTTGGATTATGGTAGTTGGACTAGCACTAATACGACTAAAAATGTGTGAGCCTATTAGGGGCACACACGTTAAGACATGAAGAGTACGTTTATTATGTATTTGATATATATAACTCGTTTATATTTATTAAATATATAATATGTTTCACGAAATATATTTAAACGGTCGTTAATTTCCGTTAGACGCTTAACTAACTTTTATATATCACCGTTTCCCTCCGTTCCCCAATAAAAAAGAGAAGAAAAGAGAAGGGCTTATATGGTCGAAATGGAAACCCTTGTCCTCCTCCCAAAAGTGACAGATTTTGAAAGATTCTAGAAAATGATTTGTGTGCAAATTATAGTGATAATGATGATTGTTTATGATAAGGTACAAAAGTTGTGATAAGCTAAAAATCTTGAAGATTATCTTCAAAGTTTTAGAGTTATCTACAACAAGGGTTGATCTTATATATAAACATTCCATTCCATACCTTCTCCTTATTAAATCGTCCCACACAAATGAATCATACGACCCAAGATACCCCAAGGTAAAAAGAAATTCGTTCTTTATACCTGTTCCACCAATCAAATTCAATATAACCTTTTGAGGTTTAGTCCTATTCGAATTCCAAGGCCAGTATATAACAAAGATATTATATCTTTGTTAATACTTTTGTTTGGTAACATTAACCTATAATACAATTCTCAAATGTTTGACTATGAGTTTGACTTGGGCTCCCACTTTGGGCCGGCCCAAATAGTTTTTTTTTTTTTTTTTTTAGTTTAGTCAACATTCTTAGCTCCCTCTCGCGCCCTTCAGTGCTACAATGCCAAAGTAAAAAAAAATTACAGAACGGACCCCAACTTTTAGCTATTTAAGAGTTTCATCTTTCATTATAAAAAAAATACCGCCACCCACACCGTGACTTGTTTCGAATTTTTACTCTATATACTAAGGGAAGCAACTGGTGTGACCAGAAAGGTTGACTTGGGCTACACACTTTGGTAGGCCGGCCCCAAGTTGTTTTTTTTTTAAGTGTAGTCCAAACTTCTAGCCAACTGCTACAGTGTGCAGACCAAATGCACTAAAGTACAATTTTTACAAAACGGACCCTCAACTTTTAATATTTACGATTTTCCCATTAATTGACAGACCTCTTTTATAGGTAGATGCTTTAAAAGCAGTATCATCTAATTTAACTAGTAAATCATCATACTATTTTTTAAGTGCTTCATAATTTTGCAAACAAGTTTTAGAACAAGTTTTATCATTTGATACCTCAGAGTCAGTGAATGCCATAAGAGCCATGTTTGCTTGAACTTCATCCTCCAATATCACACATTGCCTTTTCAGAGGCATCTTCAATCCTTACTGCTTTTGATGAGTTTCCTTGGTTCCAATTTCTGTTGTCTTTGCTTCTTGGAACTCTACATTCTCTAGCAAAATGTCCCATTTTGTGACAGTTGAAACATTCTACCTTGGATTTGTCATATCCAGCAGTACTGCTTCCATCAATGATTATCTTCCTTCCAGTTCTTTGATAGAACTTCCTTGCCCTCATGCTCAGCAGTGCCATATTCCACTTTAGATTCATCTCTTCCAAATCATCATCATGAATTTGCTCAAGATCTTCATGAACAAGTTGAGACCCTTGTGGTTGAGTTGACAAAAAGGCATAAACTGTGGCATCACTAAAAATAGCAGTACTAGTTTCAGTACTAGCAGTACTAACTTTGGTGTTGCCAGTACTAACTCCAGTGTTAACAGTATTAATAGTATTAGTACTGCACTCGTTTGGTGTTTTATGGGTTACACACATGATTAAACAGGATAGGGCTGCATGAAATCTGGTTTATTTATTGTTTTATTGATAAATTACGGCAATTATATGCAATACTTGCCATAAATAATGAATAAACACATAGAATCAACTCTAATGTAACTTGATAAAAAGAGAATAGAATAAAATTAAGGGTTAATTAAGCTGCCATGTTATTCTATTCTTGTTTTATCTCAGCCATAAGACTCACGCAATCATACTATATGATGGATGTGACGATCTAGGCACTTTAGCAGAAAACCTAGTGAGAGTCTTTTGGTTCTTCGATTGGGGAAGGCTCTTTCGAGAACTCGAGGCATTATATGATTTACTGCTTTCAATATAAGAGTCTATCTTTACTTCTACTTCAATTTTAAGCCTGTTTTAATTGCTTATATGTGATATGCCATGTGATGCTCAATATTTGCAATATAGACTTTATGAAACTCTTAAAAACAGAATAACACTTATAGAGAAATTTGGTTGTACATGTCTAATATTAAGCATACTCTTTGTGACTTGTTATGTGTTATTTGCGAAACGGGGGTTTTTGGATAAATTTAATATGGACATTAAACTATGAAATTTGATTTCTTGTGAACTTTTAGTTTTTATGTGTGCAATATGGGGTTGAATTGATCTTTAATCTTATCCCGCCCCACTGCATGCTTTGGCATATAAGGGAATTATTGAAATTACTTGTGCCTTCGGATGCAAGTAGGAGTAAAATATAGGGTTTGATCAATTTGTAATCCCACCATATTGGCAACTATAAAACTAATGTTAACAAAATGGGTTTCTTAACATACAATAGCATCATTAATCAATTGGAAGTACGGCTCACCCATTGTTGGACAAACTACAAGAGAAGTTTAAGGCGGGTGGAAGTAAGGTTCCCCAAAAGAAGTCAGGTTTTTTATACGCTTCGCGCTGACCTGCTTCTCCGCTTCTTTGTGCGTAAAAAATGGAGCTACCGAGAACATTTGACAAAATGATATCTATACCAAAAAGGTTAACAAAATGTTTTCTTAACTTTGTGCTACAAGTTGTTTTGCATGCTTCTTGTACACGATTTTGTCACATTTATGTGTATACCCTTATGTGAAATTTTAAGTCTATGCCAGCCAAAACTAGAACACATGCATTTGGATTGTCTTCTCTGGTCAGGCCTCAGGGCCTTTCCAACCCATGGTGAATTTTTTCCATTGGTCAGACCTTTGTTAATTTTTACACGTTCTATTTTAGTGGACTTAAATCGAGTTACCTGGTCAGACCTCGGACCCGAGGCATAAGATGAGACCAAATATGCTTTTGACATTACTATAAGAGTTACCAATGTCACTAGTCTCATAAATCTAAGAGTTGCATTCCATGCAATTTGTCGGAACCAAAAAATCACTTTCACTTCATTATGATAAACAAGAAAATAAGATGAGAAGATATGGAAGAAATTTAGAGATAAGTTAGAGAGAGAAAGTAGAGAGAAAAAAGAGTTGGTTGAATTCTTACAAATGAAAAATAACAAATGAGAATCAACAAGAATCAACACCCTCTCCATACTTGGAGAGGGGTATTTATACTTAATACCAAGAGGCTTTCATGCCTTGGTATTTCTACGGGCCGGGCTCGGGATTACTTGGGCTTTCGCCCGATACACGTGACCGGTTAGTTTACATTTAAGAGCCCGTTTACCCTTCTAGCCTATTACAACGTATAATATTTTAGTGACCGAGCTAATATAGTTATGAACGAACTTCCATTGTTCGGACTCAATATTTTGAGGCTAACAATCTCCCCCGAAGTGAGATCATTGTGACACTCCTCTTGATAGATCAATGAGATTGTTTTGTCACGTTAAGCTCTTGGGATCTTTGTCTCTATCGACACACGTTGTAGCTTGTTCCTTCATGCTTTATGATCTTTGATCTTGAGCCTTTGTCATTGTCTTTCGACGTCTAGTCTTTGTGTTGAGTCTTTGAATCTTTTTCCTCTGCATGTCTTGATCATTACTTTTTCCGTCTTGATCGTCTTTGCCACCTTGCGATCTTGTGTCTTGACCAACATGCTCATACTTTGCATCATCTTGAAAGCTTGCTAACAATCTCCCTTGATAGACTTGATATCTTTGAAGGAAGATCTTGTATATCAGAGTTTGTGCGGAAGTCTTTGTCTTTAATTCTTAAGCTTTCATGATTCTTGAATCTTGATGCTTATAGTATGTCTTTGTAGTTTGAGCATGAGCATGTGGTAATGAATCCGACTTCAGCTGGAATAAGGCATCACCATCTCCATCTTTATGTATCCTGAAATAAAACAGTTAGCAATAAAGCATGTGGACGAATATGGCTTTGTCATTCGTCCGGATTTGGTTAGATTAACCTTCGGTTCTGTAGGACCGTTTTACAGTATAAATAATGTACCTGTGATCAGGTAGATTCAAAGAATCTCCTTGACAGGGTTTCCAGCTCAAAGCGTAGGATCTTCTAACACAAATGTATTAGATTTACCATGCTTGCTAGTTCTCATTACCGGAACGTCTCAAAGCAGACAACACGGTAAGAGTGAATCAGATAGTTACTATCTTTCTGATTAAGCCGTCAATTCATTTCCTGGAACAAGTTTGATTCACATTGAATCGCACCATCGTTTCTTTCCAGTTGACACAAGTTTGATTCATATAGAATCTCGCAAGTCACCTACCAAGAGCTTGTTTGATGCTGGCTCAAGCAGGATTTCCATCTTCATTGTGAGTACATAAGTATCACTCGGATGTTCTAGCACAATCACAAGGATAATGCGTAGGACTCTTGTTAACAGCTTGTGAACTAATTGGTGTTCAACAAGTGTTAGTAATGGAATGTGTCCTAATGAGATTTATTTATGGATCTCTTGGCTCTAGACTCGATTAGTGCGTTTTGGTTTTAGTAATCAGAGGCTGGAGCAGACTGCCACCTATTCAATATCAACTATCTCGGAGTGAGAAAGTCAATAGAAGTCGTGTGTATCTCCGTGACAAATGAGACAAGTTTCTGTTGAGAGAAACCCGAATGGCTGGGAAGGGTTGTGCATTGCATCACTGGGTCCATGATGTCGTCTTCAATATCAGCAATCAACATTGTGATTCTGACAGCATATGTATTGACCCGGTTTCTGCCTAAGTTGTGTGGAGGGCTACTTTCTTTACACCCTTTATCCATACATTTCTTTTTCATTCTTCAACCCCTTCAATGCTTACCAAGACGTCATTACTAACACCTTGTTGTGATTGTTCCAGTGTTAGCTCAATCTTAGTCGGCATTCTTCCCTTATACACATTCATCTCCAATCATACCTAAGGACTGCTATTTCTAACTATGGAGTGTCCTTGGGTAGATCCCTCCAGTTCTGGTTGGATCATAGGACAAATACCTAACCTTACCACCTTATGACTTCAGAATCATCGTGAAATAAGATGTTGTAGGGTATGAGATCGTAACCATAAAACCTTTTTCGAAGAGTATCAAGCACTTTAAGTCGATAAGATCACTTATTATTTTCAAGATCACATTTTAAATACATTTCTCCCCTTATTTTAAATACTAATTCACTTAGTTTTTGAAATACTTTGTAATTAAAATTTGTCTTGAAATACCATGGGGAGAAAATTTTTATACTTTGCATGAATTACATGGAACATAAATTTGCTGCCCCTCGATTTACATATGTTTGACACCAAAAACAATGACACCAAGTTGTAAAATGAATATAAAATTAAGGGTTAACATTGTTAAGCACACAATTTTGAAAGATTATGAATTGTCATTGAAGAATTCTTGAAAAAATGTGCTCAACCACCTAATCATCTTATAACAATCAATCTATTTAATAGTCATTATTATTCCTTAGATGTTATTAAGACATTTTATAATGTGTTGAATACATAAGAGTTGTCATGTTATGATGTATCCACTACTTAGCATGAATTATATGGAACATTAACTTGCTCCCCCTTGATTTTACATATGTTTGATACCAAAAACAATGATACCAAGTTGTAAAATGAATATAATGAAAAACAATATGAGGGATGGAGTGTTGAACACACAATTTTGAAAGATTTTGAATTGTCATTGAGAAATTCTTGAAAAATTGTGTTCAACTTTTTGAAAAACCAAATGTTAGAAGACTTCTCTTCTAACGCTAAGGATAAGCGCACTTATGCGTACACTCTCCTTTGTCGTTCGGGTCCGAGTTGCAATCTGAGAGTGATTACAAGTCATTAAGAAAAATTAGAAATGACATGTTTTGAAAACATTTGAAACTCCTGTTCGAACTTCATTTACACGCCCGTGTCGATGTTAATCAACATTTCTAGGTACGTAAATGTTATCGATTCCAAGAGACATGTCGAGAAGAATATTTTTTGAAACATTTTTTGATTTTTTTGATTTTGTATTTTCTTTTTGAAATTTTATATTTTTGTATTTGGTTTTATAAAAAATATTTACATGTTGACCTCAGCATTGTTATGTGATGGTGAAATAGTAATTCCAACTCTTGTCGTGATGTAGCTGTCTTGTCTGCTGGAGGAACAACTTTTGGAACCAGCTTTGAACTTGACAGTTCATTGCTGTGGTCGTGAATTCCGAGTTCTGAACTGTTATGATCAGAAGTCATTGCTTATTCATCAGATGAAAATTCCTTGAAGCCCTGGTTTCTCAGATATCAGTCTTTTCAGCAACCAAACTCGGAGTCCTTCCTTTGTAGGATTTAAAGATGTACCTGCATGTATGTTAAGTGTACCTGCACTGACATCAAGAGTTTGTTTGCATTCATACTGGTTAGTGATATCGTCATTTGAACCATTTTGGGGTTCACTGTCAACCTTGGTTGTGCTAGATGTGAATATCTTTCCAGTAGGAACCCACCTAAGACCAACTATCTTGAAAATTTTACCCGTTGGTTTCCACCTAAGACAATATCTATGAGTCATTGTTTTCTCATACACAACGGAAGTCTTTTTGATTAAAGACCTATGTATTTTTGGGATATGTCTTTCTGGTTTCTTTGCAAAACTTGTTTGCTCTACGGGTATGTATCTTTTTGTTGTCTTATTGGATGGAACCTTATCACGTGAGTTAACTTCATTCAGGAATTTTGTTACACAAGAATCATGATTGGCATTAAAGACACATTTCTGACATGTTGAGCAAACAAAATGTTTGGAGTCAGAAAAACTTCTAGAATTCCTAGAGTGCTTTGCTATGGGCACAGTCTTTGTCATGACGCAACTACTCTTAGATGCAGGCCAATTCCTAGACTTTTGGTTATTGATCCTAGGTTTTAGTTTGCTACCATTTGCCGTGATTTGTGATCTAGCAGAAGGCATCACACTAGGTTCTGAATTCCTACTGCTTTATTATGTCTTTTTCTTAGTTTCCTCTAGGTAGTGATTATGAACCATGTCATTTGAGCTATACCTAGATCAGCCAGGTGCAATCATGTGATGAGGTTTTGCAACAGCAAATTCTCTTTCCTTAGGCAAATAATGTGTAGTGACTGGTTTTGACAAATCGTTATTGACATCAACTTTGGAGGCAAATCGTTGCTTTGAGAATCTAGGTCGTTCAGACTTAATCGCAGTCAGTTGTCTAACAACTGATTGGTTTCTACATGGTTGTAAAACCGGTTTCCCTAAGATTGATGATTTTGTAAACTTAGTATTCATACTATTTCCTGTTAATTTTCTTAACTTATTTTTTAATGCTGCAATTGCAAATCCTTGAAGTTGAGCTTTGAATTATTTCATTATTGAAATCCAAAGAAGTTGTGTGTCGATGTTCTTAGCTCTCGTTTGTCTTGATAGAATCACACATTTATTTGTAATTGCCTTTTCAAAGTTCATTTTCCTCAAGAAACTTAGCCATTTTTTGTTCCAATTCGATGTTTATGTTTCAATTCATCTATGTCATGTTTAACCTTGGCTTCATTACTTGTTCACTTTCAAAATATGACCATGTTGCCCTTTCTTTTAAAGCTTGTTTTGATATTTTAAGTTCATGACGTGGATTAACACAATGTGCTTCCATTCTTAAAAATCTTTTTGAAATTGGGCAACGGTCTTTTTGAGACAAATATTTTCAGATTCAGGGGATTGATTTGAGAGTTCAGTTGTCTGGTTATCAGTTAATTTAGCAGGCAAAGGACATGTGTCATGACATTGTTCAACATTCTGGTCAACCTTTCCTTCATTATTGAATTCAGGTCGCTCAGTATGCTGTTGTCCAGTAGCAAAGATATTGATTTCAGCAGTTGTTTGTACCTCAGCCATTGGCTCTTCATCATATATGGGTTTGTTTTCTGCATCATCAGCATGTGCATCATTCTCTGATCTGCTGCTTGTATCCTGCTCTTTGGATTCTGTCCCAATGCTTTCTGTGTTAACCAAACTAGCATCCACTGCTTTTCCCGTATCAACCTTTCCCTCTGTTGTCTGAATCTGTCTTTCATTCACCCAGCTGTCATACTCTCGTTTATGCTGTGCTCTTTCATCAATCGACTTCTTAACAGATTCCATGTGTTGGATCAGTGTGTCACGGAATTCTGGAATCGTAAGTTGAGTGTATTGGAGAAAATAGTTGCATGTCATTACAACAAATTCATCATCCAAATACATCCGTGACTTGATGAACATCTGAAACTGTGTCTCGAGTACTTTAAAAGAAGCTATGGATCCAATCTCTTGAAATTCTTCTTTGTCAAGTTGCTTTTCTAATTGATCCACGTTTAGGAACATTGTGCCTATAAAAGTTTCAACATCTTGACCAAAGAGTGTTGCAAATGCACGTTTGAATCCAGACTCGATTCGAGTTCCTTTTAAGTTGTCGTGTGAAAGATGCTTGAGGTGTGAATGAAGTTTTCGAAAAGATACCATGCAACTCTTTTTTGCTTTGTCTTGAATTTGTTGCATTTGTTGTTCTTCCGAATTAGAACACGAAGATAAAGTATCTTTCGTTTCCATTTTACCGTGAATTGAAGTGAAAATGATTTGTAGGATCTTAAGCAGGTAAAGTGATTGTTGTTGTTGTGGAAAAAATTAACGTTCACGGGATTTTACAAATCTTTGATTAAAACCGAGAAAAGAATCGTATCTTTCGCGGGATTTTACAAAATCAAGAAGAAACCGTAAAACAGAAATTATTGTTGGTGAAATCGTTGTTGTTGATGAAGAACTTGAACTTTTGTAAACGATTTGTGAGCTTAAAACAGCAAACGGTGCACAAACGATTCACGTTGGAGGACTAACGATTTGATTTATAATTGTAAGACTAACGGGTGCAAGTTAGTTTCAACAAAGAGGTGTTATTAATCAAAGAAGAGTTAATGAAGAGAATCACTTGAAACTTAGGGACTGCATGTGCCATTTTTCAATACTTGTTAATTAATATTTCTATTCCCTCCATTTTTTTTTCTTAGCTTTTTCGTTTTGAAAATAGTAGAAATATGAACGACGATTAATTTGATCTTATGAACCGGTACGGTTATCGTCGGTGAAATCCGAATATACCACGTTGATCGAAACGATGACACGATCGCAACGGTATAAGTTAAACGTCCCGTAGTTTACCGTCACTCAAAACCGAAAACCGAAAACACTTAAACGAGTACTCGTTCGATTCCTTAAGAAGGTAGCTCGATCGGTCCAACTATGTGGGAGCTCGTTCGGTTGTAAAAAGGTGAACTCATTCGATCCTTTTTGTGTTTTTTTTTTATTCGTTCGATCGTTTTTCTACTCGTTCGATGGTCTCGTTCGATCCAAACAAAAGACACTCGTTCGGTCCAACGAAAAAACCACTCGTTCGATCCTCTTCGTTTTTCTAGTTCGATGGTACTCGTTCGATGACACTCGTTCGATACTTGCAATCTTACACTCGTTTGATGGTTTCGTTCGATGGTCTTTGTTCGATGGTCTTTGTTCGATGGTCTCTTGTTCGAACCAAATAGAATGATGCTCGTTCGATCTTTCTAAAACTGATGCTCGTTCGATTGTTACTGTGTAGCTTGTGTTAAAGACACTTGAAACAGTTGGAAAGCAATGGAAATAAACGTGGAACTAAAAAAACAAAACATGAAACAATGGAGAAGAGAAAAAAATAATAGAAAACTAAACGTGAAACAGTGATACCAAAGAAACGTCTATAATCCCTAAAATAAACTTTAAATCACCACAAAATAAACGTCTATAAAAAACGAATGAGATAATATGCCAAAAAAAAAAAATTTTTTACTTTCCAAACAAAAGAAATTAGCCGAATGCTATAATGCTCAAAGTAAATTACCACAACAAAAAAAACACTAAACCCACCCGTGGCGAATGATACCAAATGTCGTCACCAAATAATCACTTTCACTTCATATTGAAACAAGAAAATAAGATGAGATAATATGGAAGAAGTTTAGAGAGAAGTTAAAGAGAGAAAGGTAGAGAGAAGAAAAAAGATGGAAGATTACTTGCCAAATTAAAAATGTGATTTAGCAAGAACCAACCCTCTCCTATTGGAGAGGGGGTATTTATACTTAATACCAAGAGGCTTTCATGCCTTGGTATTTCTACGGGCCGGGCTCGGGATTACTTGGGCTTTCGCCCGATACACGTGACCGGTTAGATTACATTTAAGAGCCCGTTTACCCGTCTAGCCTATTACAACGTATATTATTTTAGTAACCGAGACCTAATATAATTATGAACGAACTTCCATTGTTCGACTCAATATTTTGAGGCTAACAATCTCCCCCGAAGTGAGTTCATTGTGACACTCCTTCATGAGATCAATGAGATTGCTTTTGTCGTTAAGCTCTTGTGATCTTTGTCTCTGTCTACGTTGTAGGCTTGTTCCTTCATGCTTTGTGATCTTTGATCTTGAGCCTTTGTCATTGTCTTTTGACTTTGTCTTTTTTCGTCCGAGATCTTTAAATCTTTATCCTTTTGTCTTGATCGTCTTTGCCACCTTGCGATCTTGTGTCTTGACCAACATGCTCATACTTTGCATCATCTTGAAAGCTTACTAACAATCTCCCTCGAAGCTTTATTTCTGAGGAGTTATCTTTAATATCAGAGTTTGCGCGGAAGTCTTTGTCTTTAATTCTTGAGCTTTCATGATTCTTGAATCCTTGTGCTTTTGGAATGTCATTTGTAGATTGAGATGAAGACGTGTAATGAATTCGACTCCAGATGGAATGATGGCTCACCATCTCCATCTTTATGTATCCTGAATAAAAAAACAGTTAGCTCAATTTAAAGGGTGTGGAGATATGGCTTTGTCATTCGTTCCGGATTTGGTTAGATAATCTCCGGTTCTGTAGACCGTTTTACAGTTTAAAACTGTACCTTGTGATCAGTAGGTTCAAGATCTCATTGAAGGGTTTCCAAGCTCAAACCGTAGGATCTTCTAACACAGATGTATAGATTTACCATATTGCTTGTTTCATTACCGAACGTCTCAAGAAGACAACACGGTAAGAGTGAATCAGATTGTTACTATCTTTCTGTTCAAGTAGTCAATTCATTTCCTGGAACAAGTTTGATTCACATTGAATTCACATCATTTCTGTCCAGTTGACACAAGATTTGATTTCATACTAGAAATCTCGCCATAGTCAACCTACCAAGAGCTTGTTTGATGCTGGCTCAAGCAGGATTTCCATTCGTCATTATTAATACTAAAGAGTATCACTCTGAATTGTTCTGGAAGAATCCACAAAGTTAATGCGTAGGACTCTTGTTAACGCTTGTTAATTAATGATGTGCAACAAGTGTTTGTCATGTAATGTGATCCTAGATGAGATTATTTGGATGATTCTTGGTTAGAGCGTTTAGGTGCGTTTTGGTTTTAGTTATCGGAGGCTGGAGCAGACTGCCACCTATTCAATATTAACTAACTCGGAATGAGAAAGTCAATAGAAGTCGTGTGTATCTCCGTGACAAATGAGACAAGTTTCTTTTGAGAGAAACCCGAATGGCTGGGAAGGGTTGTGCATTGCATCACTGGGTCCATGATGTCGTCTTCAATGTCAGCAATCAACATTGTGATTTGTACAGCTATATGTATTGTCAAGGTTTCTGCCTAAGTTGTGTGGAGGGCTGCTTTCTTTACACCCTTTATCCATACATTTCTTTTTCATTCTTCAACCCCTTCAATGTTACTCAAGACGTCATACTAAACCTTGTTTGTGATTGTTCCAGTAGTTAGCGCTATCTAGTCGGCTTCTTCCTTATACACATTCATCTCCAATCATACCTAAGGACTGCTATTTCTAACTATGGAGTGATCCTTTGGGTAGATCCCTCCGGTTCTGGTTGGATCATAGGACAAATACCTAACCTTACCACCTTTTGACTTCAGAATCGTCGTGAAATAAGATATTGTAGGGTATGAGATCGAACCATGAAACCGTTTCCGAATAGCACTTTGAGTCTTTTAGATCACATTTTAATTACATTTCTCCCCTTATTTTAAATTCTAAGTCACTTAGATTTTGAAATACTGTGTGATTAAAAATTTTGTCTTGAAAGGCCATGGGGAAAAATGTTGCAAGTTAGCATGAAGTATGTGGAACTTGTGTCTCTTGATCCCCCATTTTTTAATATGTGTGACACCAATAAAATTGTTACCAAAGTTGTAAAATCGATTAAAATTGTTAGGTTGAACACTTAGTCATCTTATAACTATCATTCTATTGAATTGTCATTATTATCTTGTTGTTATTAAGAGACTTTTTAGAAATGGTTTGAATACATAAGAATGGTCGTGACATGATGTATCCAAACACATTAAACTTTGTTTTTCGAAAAACTCCCCCTTGAAAGATGGAGTGTTGAACACACAATTTTGAAAGATTATGAATCGTCAGTGAGAAATTCTTGAAAAATTGTGTTCAACATTTTGAAAAACATCATGTTAGAAGACTTCTCTTCCAACTCTAAGGGTAAGCGCACTTATGCGTACACTATCCTTTTTCTTGAGCTTAAAACTTTGAATGTCTTGTAAGAACAGCTCAAGACCGAGAAAAGTTGAATTTCTCGTTGTTAGGATAAGTTATCTTCATAGATAAACTTTCCTTTATTTGAAGTCCGAGTTACGTACTGATATTTGCACATAAGCCATTTAGAAAAACATAGAAATGACATGTTTTGAAAGCATTTGAAACTCCTGTTCGAACTTCATTTACACGCCCGTGTCGATATTAATCAACATTTCTAGGTACGTAAATGTTATCGATTCCAAGAGACATGTCGAGAAGAATATTTTTTGAAACATTTTCTGATTTTTTGATTTTGTATTTTCTTTTTGAAATTTTATATTTTTGTATTTTTTTTTTGTATATATTTTTTTTATAAAAAATATTTACATGTTGACCTCAGCATTGTTATGTGATGGTGAAATAGTAATTCCAACACTTGTCGTGATGTAGCTGTCTTGTCTGCTGGAGGAACAACTTTTGGAACCAGCTTTGAACTTGATAGTTCATGTGTGGTACTTGTGAATTCCGAGTTCTTGAATGTTCATGATCAGAAGTCATTTGTCGTGGAGGAGCGAGGCCTGAACTGTTGTGAACAGACATCATTTTTTATTCATCAGATGAAAATTCCTTGAAGCCCTGGTTTCTCAGATATCAGTCTTTTCAGCAACCAACTCGAAAGTCTTCCTTTTTGGATTGAAAGACTGTACCTGCACTTAAGTTAGAAGTACCTGCACGGCATCAAAGAGCTTTTGTGCGTCTTTCATATGGTTAAGAAGATATCTGCATTTTGATCCATTTTGGGATTCACTGTCAAACCGTGGTTGTGCTGGAAGTGAATATCTTTCCAGTTGGAACCCACCTAAGACCAACTGTCTTGAAAATTTTACCCGTCGGTTTCCACCTAAGACAAGATCTAGGAGTCATAGTTTTCTCATGGACAACGGAAGTCTTTTTGATTGAAGACTTGTGTCTTTTTGGATCTGTGCTTTCTGGTTTCTTTCAAACTGTTGCTTACGGTGATGTATCTTTTTGTTGTCTTATTGGATAGAACTTTAGGCACGTGAGTTGTCTTATTCAGGGAATTTGGTTTCACTAAGAATCATGATTGGCATTAAAGACACATTTCTGACATGTTGAGCAAACAAAATATTTAGAGTCAGAAAAATTTCTAGAATTCCTAGAGTGTTCTGCTATGGGCACAATCTTTCTCGTGACGCAACTACTCTTAGATGCAGGTAATTCCTAGATTTTTGGTTATTGATCCTAGTTTTTAGTTTGCTACCATTCGTTGTGCTTTGTGATCTAGCAGAAGAATCACACTAGGTCTTGAATTCCTACTGCTTTCTTGTGTCTTTTTCTTAGCTTCCTCTAGGTAGTGATTATGAACCATGTCATTTGAGCTATACCTAGATGAGCCAGGTGCAATCATGTGATGAAGTTTGCTATACATCAGATTCTCTTCCTTAGGCATATATGTGTAGGTGATGGTTTTGACAAATTGTTATTGACATCAACTTGGGAGGCAAACCGTTGCTTTGAAAGACTAGGTCGTTCAGACTTAAACGCAGTCGGTTGTCTAACAACTGATTGGTTTCTACGTGGTTGTAAAGCCGGTTTCCCTAAGATTGACAATTTTGCAAACTTAGTATTCACACTATTTCCTGTTAATTTCCTTAACTCATTTTTTAATGCTGCAATTGCAAATCCTTTTTCCTGAAGTTGAGCTTTGCTTTATCATTATTTGCAATAAAAGAGTTGTGTGTTCGATGTTCTTAGCTCTCGTTGTCTTGATAGAATCAAACATTTCTTTGTAATGCTTTTCAAAGTCTCATTCCTCGAGTAACTTAGCCACTTTTGTTCCTATTCGATGTTTATTGTTTTCAATACATCTATGTATGTTTACCTTGCTTCATTACTTGTTACTTTCAAAAATTGACCATGTTGCCTTTTTTAAAGCTTGATTTTGATATTTAAGTTCAAGATTAACACAATGTGCTTCCATTCTTAAAAAATCTTTTTGAAATTGGGCAACGGTCTTTTTGAGACAAATATTTTCAGATTCAAGAGATTGATTTGAGAGTTTAGTTGTCTGGTTATCAGTTAATTTAGCAGGCAAAGGACATGTGTCATGACATTGTTTAGCATTCTGGTCAACCTTTCCTTCATTATTGAATTTAGGTTGCTTAGTATGTTGTTGTCTAGTAGCAAAGATATTGATTTCAGCAGTTGTTTGTACCTCATCCATTGTCTCTTCATCATATATGGGTCTGATATTTGCATCATCAGCATGTGCATCATTCCATGATCTGCTGCTTGTATCTTGCTCATAGGCTATAGTCTACTAACATTAGTTCTGTGAGCTACTCTTGTAGATGTAGACACGCGAGGATTAGTATTCCTAGAAGTCTGAGTCAACTGTGGTGCTCTAGTTTGTGTTGTACTACTTGCAATTCGATACATACCTGGTTTAATCACATTTATGTTTCTTACAGCTTGCGTTGCTGTTTGAGGCAAATTCTATGGAGTGACTAGTTTTGATAAACCCTCTGACTCATTAGTTTTTGAAACTAACTTTTTGTTTGCAAAATATTTTCTCTCAAGAGAGTCTAAAAAAGAAGTTGGTTTTCCTAAAACTGATGGTTTTGGAATCCTTTGAGCATTTGGTTGTCGAATAACAGATGGTTTATCAAACTTACTGTCCACAGATTTTCCTTTCCATTTTTCAACGAGTTTCTTTAACTCATTTATTGCAATGTTCTTGTCTTGCAGTTGAGCTTTCAAATCTTGTATTTCAAAATATTGTTCATGTTCTTTTCGAAATACATTTGACGCCTTTTCTTTGCAAACTGTGTCATTTTTCAGTTGTTCTTGACATTGTTGTAAAGCGATTTCAAGAGAAATTGAGTGTTTTTCTAATTTAGCAAATCTTCGTAAAAGCTTAGTGTAAATCTCTTTACTTACAAATTCAGTTTGTTCAGAAAGATTTTGTGCAAGGCAGTCACATTCCCTGACTTTATGAAGATATAAGCATTGTAATTCAGTGATCTCATCTAAATCAGATGAAGATTGCAAATAACCGTTCACGGGATTTTTACAATCTATAATTAAAACCGAGAATAGAATTCTTTCGCGCGATTTACTACTCAAGAAGAAACCGTAAATGAATAATTTTTGTTGTTAAAGTTTGTTGATTAAGTGTCCTTGTAGTCCAAATTAAAGTCTAAAGTCCTCGTAATTAGTCCATGAAGTTTGTTTTGTGTTGATGTGATGTTTTGATTAAACGGTGATTAATCTATTCCCAAATTCGGTCAAATACCACATGATGTGCGGATCGACCTTAGGGTTTCAAAAAAAAATTTGTTTTGATGTAAGGTCGATTTTTTTTTTGGGAAATTAGGGTTTCAAAACATGGGTTTTCAATGGACAAAACGCAATGACTTTAGTCAAAACGCAACTATCTCTGATCAAAACGCAGTCACTTTTCTTAAGCAAAACGCAGTCACTTTTCTTGATCAAAACACAACATCTTCTATGATCAAAACACAGTGACTTCAAGCAAAACGCAATGTCTTCTATCAAAACGCAATGTTCTTTGATCAAAACGCAGGCTGTCTTGATCAAAACGCAATGTATAAAAAATTTGGGCAGAGTAACGTTTATTCAAAACGCAATGATGGTCTTCAAAACGCAACCTATGGAGACAAAACGCAACACACAAAAAATATCAAATCGCAGTGACTTGAGAATCAAAACGCAACAACTTGAGATCAAAACGCAACGACTTGAATCAAAACGCAATGACTTGAGAGCAAAACGCAACGACTTGAATCAAAACGCAATGGCCTTATGCAAAACGCAATGAGTTTTAAGCCAAAACGCAATGTCTTCCAATCAAAACGCAACCAGTACAAATGTCACTTTCAAGTACAGTACTTGTTTGTCTCTATTCTCAAAACGCAACCAAGAATTTTGTCAAAACGCAATGACGAAAAAAAACTTCAAACTAGCTCGATTTTACCCATTTATCTACGAACTTAGCTATAGAACTACGAAGATAGATGTAAGAACTTGTTCTAGCCATGAAAGTACAAAGATTTAACAACTTAACCACGAAAATATAAATCAAACCATGGTTTTTCTTGTTCAAACCAAAAAATAGAAAGAAAAAGCCACAAAATTTGTTATTTAATCCACAAATCAAACACTAAACACCCAAGGCTCTTGATACCAATTGTAGGATCCCGATTAACACTTACACTTCATATAACACAACACGAATCGAACTAGAAAAGAGATAAAGAACGTGAGTTGATTTAGAGAGAGAAAGAGGAGAGAGAGTTGAGAGAGAAACTAGAGATATTATTTAGAAAAATGAGAAGAGATATTTTTCTAAGTGAAAAATATCTATATATACCTCTACACATTTAATGGACTCCAGGATATTTAACTAGGGACTCGGGCTCGGGTTTTGCGTGGATTAAACCCAGAAAACATATACAATATAGGTTTAACTTCGAGCCCGATCCCAATAATAACTATTGACAACATTTACCTAATTAATTGACCAGAAGACTAAATACATAATGAACAACTTTCAGGTTCTACTCAATATTTTTGAGCTAAAACACAAAGCTATCTTCTTCTTTATCTTCTTCATCATGAGTGGAAAACTTAGGATGAACAAAGTGTTTTTCTTAAAACTAAATGTTATAATGATTAAATATTGTTATAATCTATCCTAGCATGCTTAACTAATGTTAAAATAACCACTTTATTGATTAATGAAGGAATTTGAACTTAAAACCCGCGCGTTTACGTTTTGAAACCCTAATTTGACCCGTTTTGCTTCCTAGCCTAACGAATCGTTATTTTAAACTTGTGTTACGTTAAAACTTCATATTTTAGTTTATTATAACTTATAAATATCTTTTGAAATGTTAAAATAAGCTTGCATGGCAATTTGGACATGTTTTGTAATTATAATCCATGCAAGGGGTATATATCGTAACTTTCTGAAACTTATAACTAAAGGGGCTGAATATGTCATTTTATCAAAGTTATAACTATAGGGGTCTATTATGTCACTTTTCAAAGTCCAAGGTTTACTTGGCATATCTTTCAAAGTTGAGGGACCAAAGTCGTAAAAGTGCAAACTCCAAGGACTATTTTGCAACTTTTCAAACCCCAGGGTCTAAAATGTAACATTTTGAAAAAGTATAAAATCATATCCAAAACATTATCTGACATAACTTTAATTAACGCTTCTCGTGCTTAACATTTCCAGATATTGAATAAAACGCTTAAAACCGATCATCCGGAAGCTATATTGTACCACAATACTAGGGAGCTTCATATTAAGAGGTTTCATCTTGGTATTACGTTCTGACTGAGTTGTTGGGTTTACGATTTAAAGTGCCCTAGCTCCTCAAATGTTTACTGAATGACTTCTGAATTATGATGGCCCGAACGGTGATACAATAATTCCAAACTCTTCAATCAAACTCATAACTCTTAAACCAAAGTTCTAAAGTACAATCTTCCTAAGACTTGACATATTCTACTCAGGTTGTGTGACGTGGTTGTTTACTATCATTTCATTATATCAACATTCCCTGGTTAAGATTGTGATAAGGTCGTCAGCTTTTACTTCAGAATATTTATTATATCTACCTATCAGGTGAGTTCATAGCCTTGCATTTTCAATCGTTTGAATGTTTTATAAACCCGCGAGGGGGATACATGCTTGTTACAAATGTATCATTAAAATCCAATGTTCTAAGTTATAAATCCTAAAAGGATTAAATTTGACAACAAAGTCATTAAATTGACTATGGATGTTAAATATGTTAGTATCATAAAATCCTAAAGAAGTCTTAAATTTGAACTTCGATTGTTAAATTGACTTTGGATATTAATGTGTTTAGTTACCATAAATACGCTACAAGTCGTTAAATTTGACTTCCCGAGTCGTTTAAACTGACTTTGGATATGATAATAAACCGTTCAAGACGCTTAAATTTGACTTCGAGTCGTTAAATTGACATTGGATGTTAATATGTTATATATGAGCTCTTCGATCGTTAAATTGACTCGGATGATAAAAGTGTTGATGAACAGAGAACAACACCAAGTCAGACACAAAAAGAAAATGCAAGGTAATACCGGGAAAATAACATGAGTCACAAAGATTCTTGTGGCGGTTATTATACTAATAATGGGTAATATAAAACATGACGCCAGATCATAAACATATCATTTTCATAATAATTGTGTTTATAATACTATTACTTGTATTCAAACGTTTTTTTATATCAAACCTATGATTTTCACTCAACCAGAGTGTGTTTACTTTTTAGCATGTTTATCTTATTGTAAATTGAGCAAAGTCTGCTGCACGGAGTGGCAAGGACTTGAAGATGGCTGAACTGTTATCATTCACACATAATGTCTTAGATTTTAGGACCTGTCATTTTTAAAAACTCTTAATATAATCATGATAACTAAAATTTATTTCGAACAACGTCTCTTTTTGAGTCAATATTCTATGATTATGATTGTTGTATATCCATAAAGAAATACCCCAGTTAGCTTCTGCTAGTTGCTATATTGTAAAAAAATGGGGGTGTTTACACTATAATACATAAACAACACAATACAAACATATTTTTGCAACATATATTATCCATATTATGATTTAGGTCCTTTATTAGCATTTTTCGCTCAGGGTACAAATGATGTGTGTTTTAGCACATATCAAAATTCCCCCACACTAAGCCATTGCTGGTCCCACACGCAATGTAAATAAAACACGCCCGGAAATAAATAATTAAATCCCCTTTTAAATTATGACCCCTCACAATCAAACAAGAACAAAAAAGGTTCATTTCAGAATGTTCCAAAATCCCCATTATATCGAAATTATTTTGAAAGCGCCCCCCGTTTTAACCACTTATTCAATAAAAACTAATATAACAATAACATTATTAAAAAGGCTTAAAGAACGGGAGTTCGTCATCCTTGATTTTCACAATCCCCCAAACTAAGCTTAAAACGAATTCACAGTTAAATATAAGATTAGATGCTAACACTACTCATAAATGCTAATTGTGTACGTATAAACTTAACTTTTCGCTCCCTTATTCCTAATTTCCTGTAAGGATTTTTAATTTTTATTTTTGGTGACAAATAAATTATGTCTTTATTTAAATAAAATAACCCGGTTTAGGCCACAATTAGTTTGAAATCCTTTCCTAAAGAGACGATATGGTGAGAATAAGGTCCACATTAAGGTTCTAATTTCGCATTATTTAGGGGTTATCCTTTTTATTTCATCCGCAACAACTCAACTACGAGTCCAGAAACGGGGGCTTTATTTAGATAACCCCGGAGTCAAAATTTAGCTTTATACTTATTATTATTGCAACATTATTAAACCTTGGTCCTTTAGAAGGCTGCAACATCGGTTGTGAGCCGGCAAGATGCAGCAAACATATTTCGACCTCGGTAATTTCCTCGACCTTTTAGAAGGCTGCAACATTGTTTGTGAGCCAGCAAGATGCAACAAACTTTTATCAGTCTCGGATTATTACTATGTGCTTTATTTAGAAGACTGCAACATCGGTTGTGAGCCGGCAAGATGCAGTAAACTTTTATCAGCCCACAGTTTTATTATTATTACCTCCACCCTTTAAACGACTGTCACATCGGTATGCGAGCCGACCATGATCCAGAAGTCTTATTTCGGCTTCGGTTTATTACATAACTTATTATTATTAGCCAAATTTCAAGTTCTGTGGTCTTTTAACAACTGCCCTCCCAAAACCCCCCCCCCCCCCCCCCACCCCCCCCCCTCGGTCCCCTCCCCCCCTCCACCCCCCCCCCCCCCCCCCCCCCCAACCCCCCCCCTCAGCTGGACCATGGTCCAGGAACTATTTCCCCACACACTGGCAAAACCTCGATGTGTACCTTACTTTTACCAGAAGGAATCTCTACAAAGTGATCTAAACTAAGAATCGCAAAAACCAAAGAAACTTTATTTTATTCAACAATTATATAGCGTTTATTAAGCTGGTGGGAGCAAAAAGCCACAATTAACCTCTATGAGCTCTAAAGATATCCAACTAATCCACGCTTAGCATCAAACTTATATTTAACTCTATCATTTTTTGTTCTTTGCAAAATTTTAAAGTTAAGCAAACGCTTAGTCTCGAAAGCTAAGGAGAAAGCTAGAGTTTAAAACTCGATCAAGTCAAAAGCTACCAAGTTCTATGGGCCTACTTATTAATAACATTTTTATATTTTAATCATCATTTTTTTTTTAAATATATATATCATAATTAGACAATAAAATTTTTAAAATTTTGGTTAAAACGGGGTTGCGTGGGAACATAAATAGGCACAGGTATGATCATATTTTGATAGAAATCCCCCCCCCCCCCCCACTTAGATGGAAAATTTGGCCTCAAAGTTCCAAATATGTCAGGTTTTACCCCCCCACTTAGGAAATGACAAGGCAAATGCATAAAAATTTCCAAGTGTGAATAGGGGGGTGGAAACAATATATATACATGATCAGGATTGAGGATTCCAAAATAAGCAGAAGATCGAAGACCGGATGATTGGAGGATTGAAAACAGCACGTGGCATCTTATGTTCTTGAGAATCTGCAAGCATAAAACAATTACACAAACAAAGAAAGAAGGCACGCCCCACACTTGGGCTATAAAATCACACACTTATTTATTAAGAAAATAGAAAGACACGGGTTACCTCCCAAGAAGCACTTGTTTTTGTGCGAGTCTCTAGCTTAACTCTCCCCGAATTCCTTTGTCCTTAGGGCAAAAACAGAAGAATAGAAAAATTACTATCGGATTTTCATGTGCCACTGGCTTAAGAGAAGAAATATGAAAAGTGGAAATGCCGGGGTCAAAGATTGTGTCTTCACTCCTGGAGGAGAGAAGAAAATAAGAAATCACCGGATAAGTGAAGTAAGGAAGGAAGGTTCGGATAATGAAGTCCGAATCCATCATAAGGGTTTCCATAATAACACTAGTTAACTCACCCTGATCAGGCTCAATCTCAAAATGAAACGAATCATACTCGGGAAGAGAGTTATTGGCATGAGTAGTGGTACTGCCACTACTTGTCTCTTCCGTATGATCGCTAAAAGACTCGAATTCGGGTAAAGAATTATCCGAATAAGAGAGAAAAATATCGGACTTCTCAAGGAAAGAGTCACTATCGGGGATAGGAAATGGAGAAGGAGACTTGAGCACACGATTAGGAGTGGAGTTATCATTCAAAGATTCGATATTAGCAATAAGACGATTGATGTTTAATAATTTCTCTTGAAGAATAATTTCTCTCGAAGAATAATGTCTTAGATTTGAAGAATATTTTCTAAGTCAAACTCTTCCTTCTCTTGATCAACATCATTCTCTTCCTCTAAGCTAACGATCTCCAAATTGGGAGGTGTTGCTTCAACGTACTCGATGTCCTCAAAATCATCATCATCACTTGAAGTGTCATCATCGTTGGAATTGACGACAATCTTAGAGAGATCTTTGAAAGCTTTAAGAGGGGTAGGGTTGTCACAAAGAGGCACATCACACACACCGTCGGAAATACCCTCGGACTCACTTGGGATCAAGACAAGCTCCTCAACACTAGACTTTATTACTTCGTTTGATTCAGTTTACGGGATAGCTTCATCAAGATGCTAATCCTCCATTATGAGAGAGTCAATGGGCTTTGGGTGATAAATCGGGTGTGATTGACAATGTATAGTCCTGGCCTTATCATAGCAAATGCGGAATCTTCAATATCGATCTTAGCCGTAAGTCTTATCCCTTGATCTTCCGTACTGCTATAATTCGCCTTTCTTCTTCCTTCTTTTGCATAATTTGACCAACCATATTACATATGGATGTCATTTGCTCCATAAGCTTGTTATGAGAATTGAGAAGGTCATTTTGAACATTGAAGATTAGATGATGGACGGTATATTGTAGGGGTTGAGTTTGGTAAAAACCAGAATAATTAGAATCATAACACGGATTAGGTTCGTAATAATTCATCGGTTGACATTGAAAATTCTTACGAGGACCGCCACAATCTTCACAACAAGGATATTGTTGTGGAAAACTCGGTGAAGTTTGTGGAAAATAATCAAAGTTTTGATTGGAACACGGGTTCTGATTGTAGACAAACGGGACTTGAGGTGGACAATCGTAACCGTAATGAGATTCGTTCCCACATAACTCACAAGAGTATGGTACGTATTGGGGTTGTGGAGGGTGGTTTGCAAAAATTAGAGAATCATTAGAAGAGTACGGAGTTGAAAAATTGATTGATGTTCCATTTCCAACAGTACAATAAAAACAAACTCCATCATATTCATTACAACCACATTGTTGGCATGTACCCAAAAGACATTGTTGCTGCAAACTTTGCAAATTTTGTAGGATCTCATTAAGATTTTGATTGTAGCATGGTTCCGGATTATAGATAATCGGAATTTGCGGTGGACAATTGTAACCATAATGAGCACCTTTCCCACAAGACTTACAAGTACATATTTGACAAAAGATATCGTTTAACGAATCACCACACTCGTAACAACAATGATGGTCAATGTGTGAAGGACTTCGTGAAGAATTTTGACCGGGGTCTTAATTGAAGACGAATGGCTCTCGAGGTGCACTAACAACGTTGGTGTTGTGATTGGATTACTCGAAAGTGTTTAGAATTTCATTTTTATCATGAATTGTATACCAACCTTCATTCAAACACTTTCGCACAAAAGTACAAGATCGATAATATAGACCATCAACCGGGTCTCCACATATTTTGCACATTCTGAGGGGGATTTAGGTACAAAGGATCTTGTCTTTAAGAATTCTTTTGAACACCAGCTGTTTTCTAGGTTGTACAAAGCTCTTCTCCCACAAGGACGAACATTTTTAATCGTGAAAAGGGATTCAAATGATAATCGCAGTGACGCCATAAGAATTAAAACAATATAGAGGGTTAAGAAAGAATTAAATAGATAGGAGAAAAAGAAAGATTATTTTTGTTTTTTCACAAGTATATTCACAATCTTAATTTTAACGGACAACGGATAGACAGCTTGTACAAATAATCAATCTTTACTTCACTGTAGCTCTTAAAAAAAAAAAAAAAAAAAAATTTACTTTTTAAGGGAGCCGTATTTGTAAGTGACACAAATGGTAAGTTTTTAAATCTTTTATTCGAGTTGGGAATTTATTATGGATAATACCTCAATTGAAGGTATTATTTGTTGGTGTTCTTTTACAACTTTGTTATTTTATTATTTTTTATAAGGAATTTTTTTTAGTATTATAATTATTATTATTATTATTTTTTTATACTTATATATTTTTTTATTATATTTTTTTATTTTTTTAATTTTTTTTTAATTTTTCTTGCTTTTATATATTAATAAAAGAAAATGAAAAATATTTTTGTATTTTTATATTTTTTATAAAGAAAATAACTTCACAAGGAAGGGTCTTCAAGGCTCGAACACAAACAATCCCGTAAAAATCGCTACACCTCTCCCCGGCAGCGGCGCCATTTTGATAAACGTCAAACGCGTGTCGTAGTAATATATAGTATATCCCGTCAGATAAGACAATTACTTTAGGAAAAATAATAGTCTATCTTCCGAGTGTCGTTTCCACGGCGAGAGATGAATTGAAATTTAATAGAATGTTTCGTTTGGTGCTTGAATGACAAATATTTTGGTTTTGGTTTTAAACTATTTTTATACTAAAAAAACTAATATTAATTCTAAAACTAAAATATTATACTAAAATTGATATAAATGACAAATATGCTTGCTAAGTGACGTGAAATGTTCCTTAAGTGCGGGCTTAGGTTTAACGAATAAAAATCCTTAGAAAACAAGTTGCAAGAAATTAAATGACAAGTAAAGTAAAATGCTTTTTAAAATAAATGACAAGTATTTAAATTGCATTAAAAGTAAATGACGGTATGTAAATTGACTATTAATTTTTTAAACCTTTTTAAACCGCACTTAAATTCCAAATCACTAATCACTTAGCAACCACAAGTTAAACTACTCACTACGCATGGCAAATATCAAATAAGCTAACATTTTATAAAATAACTAATTAAATCTACACTAATTAATTGAAAAAGAATAGAAAATGTAACCAAATTGAAGAGCCGCAAATAAACTATAACCACCCGATCTTACAAACTTAATAAACAAATAAGTTTATCACTTTTAAGCTCTACTTCACTAATTAACAAATAAATGTGTCAACTTTATCTACTAATTACTTTCGTAAAAACTATAAAGATTAAAACTTTATCTATTTATCAACCTTATAAGACCCTTAAGCTCCGGCCTTAGATGAAGAAGGATGGAATAAGAAATAAGACATGAAAAGTTAAGACAAAATAAGCTAATAAGATGAAAACTTTTTTAGAAAAATAAGCTATTTTGAAAACTAATTTTTGTAAAAATAAAACTAGATTAAATCTATATATATAAAAAAACTACTTTTGAAATAAAAACTAGATTAAGCTAAAAAGCTATCAAGGCTTTTTCGAAGAACGGATGAAGAATATAAGCTTATAAATAAGCCACTTCTCAAATAAGCTACAAATACCCTTCGAAATAAGCCCTAGCTTAATAAGCTATAAGAAAAACTAGTAAAGTTTAGAACTTTATGACTAAATAAGCTAAATAATAAGCTCTCGAAGATAAAGGTGCTCAAGACTTAATGAATAAGTCGAGTAGGAGACTCATGACACCCTTTTTAGCATTCGAATCGAGCTTAATTAAACAAAAAGCATTTTTTAAAAAGTAAAGACAAGAAAAGAGAAAATGATGAGATAAGCAAAAGCTATTATAAAATTTATTCTAAAGACAATAAGCTAAAAGATGAAAATTTTAGAACTAAATCTACCCGAAACTAAGATGTTCAATAAAGTGAACTTGGATCAAGTATATTTAAATATTTAGTTCTAAGTAAAATAAGCTAGAATTAAAAAGCAACAAACTTAATGCTAGAAAATAAACTAAAAATATAAGATCTATTATTTTTTGATCTAATCTACCCGAAACTAAGGTATTCAATCAAGTGAACTCGGATTGGGTATGATTAAGGATTAGATCTATATATAAAAAATAAGCTTGAATAAAAATAAGCAATCGAAAATAAGCATTAAGAAATAATAAGCATTTCATAAAAACAAACCTTAAACATCTTCATTAATAAGCACAAAATCTTCATTACAATACGCTAAATAAGCTATAAAAGCTTTTACAATGAGCAAAAAATTATACTACACTACTCCTAAATCTACACCTACTACTATAAAAAAAATAAACTTAAAAACTAACTTATTCATAGCTGCTGCGTATTTTATTTATAGCCCAAAGTAGGTGGGAGCATTTTTGTCCATTTAGGTCTTCAGCCAATCATATTGCTAGATCAATGGGTATTTTGGTCTTTTTGCCATTCACCAACCGCCTCATTATTGCCAATGATTGGCACGGATCCATGCACTCTGACCTCGTACCTGACACACGCCTACCTCGTACTGACACACACAGAGTGACACGTGTCACGCTTTGATTGGCCAGTCGTCGCCACCTCGTATTTGCTACAGTACCTTATACCTGCCACCTCGTATGAACAGTACCTCGTACCTGCCACCTCGTACAAATCATTAGTTGTGCCACGTGTCACCACCTAAGTGGTGCCATGTGGCCTGTCAGCCATCACCGGAGCAACCACCGGTCAACGGTGGTCAACGACGGCAGTTAACGGTGGCCAACGACGGTCAACGATGGCGGACCACCGTCGAACCACCGTCGGACCACCACCGGACCATCGCCGGACCACCGATCAACGGTGGTTGACGGCCAGTCAACTGGTGGGCCGGGTCAGGTCTTGGGCCAGGTTAGGTTGGGTCTTAGGCCGGGTCAGGTCGGGTATTGGGCCGGGTCTTGGTAGGATCTGGATCGGGTCGGGTCTGGGGCCGCCACGTGGCATGCCATGTGGTGCCACGTGTCAGCTGACGTGGCGTGGAGGGGATAAACCCTCCTGCGATTCGAACCCCCAACCTCTTGGTTAGAGTTTTCACTCTACCAATGAAACCAACTGCGCTAGGCAGTGTTTCATTTATAATATGCAAAAATTAATATATAACCCATTATTGGCTAGGTTCAATTATACTAGTATTAAAGGTTCAAACAGGGACGAAAAAGGTTCAAAAAAAAAGGGCCAATGTTGATCCCACACCTTGATCGATTCTTTACCTTGTAAAGAGTATGTTACATTGGATAAATCCAAAATAACAATAGTAGAAACTTTATGTGTATATCAAAGAGTATGCGGAATCTACTCTTTAATACTCTAGAAGATATATCAATGAAACAGTAGATATGAATGAACAAAAACGCTTCAATATTATTAATGATAAATAATACGAGTACTCTGTGTAGTACTA